>MU224951.1:14252816-14265594 GCA_018584345.1 Thuja plicata | reverse complement strand
TCTGAGATTACATTAGATTCATATATGTATGAATGTGGATCAATTTGTTTTAAGTGTTTAAATTTGAAGATCTGATTCACCCCCCCTCTCAGTATCTTGCTTTCCCATTATTGTATTTCCAACAATTTGGTCACCTAATGAGGACCACTAAGGATCACTAAGGATCCCGTATCAAAGATTATATAACTCCCTCAAGGAGGTGAAAGAGACTGGCTGGGGTTAGGGAGGTCCCCCTTCACCTAGGGCATTTGATAGCTTCTCTCCAATACTTATTAGAAAATATTTGTATCCCTATGTTTCCTTGTGAAGAAAACTTTATCTGGGATAAATGCCACTCAGGATCCTTCTTGGTGAAGTTTGTTTATAATTGCATTTTAAGATTTGTGGACGATTCAAAATGTTGGAAACCTTTCTAGAATGGCCAACTCCTCCCAAAGGTGAATTTTTTCTAGTGGACGACACTTCATGGAAAGATCCTCACCATTGACAACCTCAAAAGGCATGGATTTCAACTTGTAAACTTGTGTGTTTTGTGCAAGTAGGAGGGGGAAAGTATTTCCCACTTTCTTATTCATTGTCCTTATGCTAATGAAATCTGGTCCAATATTCTAGATAGATTTAGCATCTCTTGGATATTTTTGGAGGACCTACAAAAGTTCATCCACATCTGGGAGTTTCCTTCATTCCACCTCGTAGTAAGACAAATTTGGGGACTCATCCATCCACATATCTACTGGAGTATCTGGAAGGAAAGGAACAATCGTATATTTAGAGGCTTGGAGAATATCTCTGTTTGCAAATGGAAGACCCCATCCAACCTCCATCTGTTATGGATTCTCTATTGTCTAGAAGATGGAACCTACTGAATTCCTTTTACAGGTTTGATAACTCTAAGAAACTGAAGAGAATGAGGACCAAGTGGATTCCCCCCTCTTCCTCGTTAAAATTGAACTTTAATGGTGCAACCCAAAATGGGGGCTGCGGGAGGAGGATTTATTAGGGAGATGAAAGGAGGCATGGTACTAGATTTCACTGGTAACTTTAGGTCTTCTTCAAGTAATGTTGTTGAGGCCTTGCCTCTCCTTTGGGGGCTTAAGCATGCCCTCTTTATTGGTTCTAGGAGGCTAATTTTTTTGGGAGACTTGAAGTTAATCATTGAGACCTTAAAGGAAACATGGAGGCTAGTAGGAGAATAAGCAATATTATCAAGGATGCCCGCCTTCTGTTAACCAGATTTGAGGAGTTTGAAATCCAACATATCTATAGGGAGGGGAATGTTGTTGCTGACTCTTTTCTTGTGGAAGGGATGAGGAAGGTAGGAATGTGTTTTTTGAGGGACCTGGCCCCTCTTCCAGACAATGCAAAATCCCTCATTGGGAGAGAACAAAATTTACCTCAAAGATGACTCAGATTCTTTTTCTTAGCTAGAAGGATGTCTGGTTCGGTGAGAAGGCTGGTATTCATGCGGGAGCTCCCATCATTTTGAATTTAAATTTAAAGTGGGATATGGTTAGGATAATGGCTAATCTGGGGTCAAATCACCGTGATGCCAATTTTAATGTGAAGTGGACGGTCATTATTACTGTAAATTATGGAAAGGACGACAAGAGCTTTTATGATATCAAGGATTTTGAAGTTATGAATCATAATAATTATTGTACTCTTTTACACATCACTGTCTTCATATATACTTATCAGGAAATTATAACCGATATTGGAAATCAGTTGTTGCAAGCTCTTTCACACATGTTTCCTTGCTGGCATGTGCTTGCCTTGGGTGGCATCATTGGTAATAATAATGAACTTCGTTCATGACTTTCTTTTCATTTCAACAAAGTTACTCAAAGAACTAAAGGAAAGTTCTGCAACATCCCTAGGTTTTACATCCTGGTTTTTTCTCACACTATCACTCTAGATAATTTAGAGACTATTTCAAAGATGGGGAGAGATATGGTTCACATTGAGCTAGAAAATATTGAGGAATTCATCTGCAATAACCCCCGCGTATGGATGATTCTAGATGAGGGAGGAATTGTGCCTTACATGAAGGCCATGAATGGTTTGGATGAGAATATCTCTATGTAATTTGTGAATAGCTTGAATGAAAAGAGGGTTACGATGGGGGGCATCACTTTTGAAGTTAATGAGGAGGTGATTGCGTAGGCTAATGGGCTCACTGTGGAAGGAAGAAAATGGAAAAAGATGACCAAGGTCTTTGATGAAACTAACCTCAAAATATTCTTTCAAAAGAATGAGGAGTCCATTAAAATACATGGTGGTTTTGATTGGGAAGAGCTTCCTGAACCATGGGATCAAGTGTGTTTAGTCATTATGAATTATTTTACTTTGGAAGGGAGGTTTGGGCTTTATTATTTTTATCACTTCCCGTGCTGAATCATCTTTGTCATAGGGACTTGATTTCCATACCCTTTTTCCTCCTTCATTCTCTTGAGGCCAATGTCATGAAAGTTCATGAGAGCCATGGAAGGAATAATAATTTCACCATCCTACACCAAGGCCTAATGCTTAGACTTTTTAATTTCCACCTGACGTTATGCCCACCTAGGGATATCACTATTCAGGGTGTCCCTACCTCTCCTTGCCATTTTGTGGACCCCAGATAGACAAGAAAAAGAATTCTAAAAAACCCAAAACCCCCCGCCAGTCTTCTTGTACCTCCCCAACAACTACTCCTCCTAATACTAGACATAAAAATAAATGTGTCCAGTCTAGTCCTCCCGTTGGAGCAAAAATTCCCAAATTGGAAACTTGTATCAACCTGGTGGAGTCTGACACTGAATTTGGGGACACTCCTTGAAGATCTAATATGATTACTGCTCAACCCCGGAAGAAGGAGAAGGCAGTGAAGGAAAAGTATATTGATGAAGAGGAAGATGAACCTGGTTCGGAGGGTAGTGATTACTCTAGGATGGAAAAAGGGGATGGATAATAGTATGGACTCGACCCATGTCTCTACGAGCTTCAAAAATGGCACTGGAAACCCTACTGGCCCTATGGATAATGTTGGAGCAAAAATTGCCTCCCCTGCAACCATTTCCTCCCCTCCTCGCATAAGGACAAAGATGAAGTTGACAACTATTGGTCCACTAAGAGGGGGGTGAATCAGACAAAATCAAACTTAAACACTTAAAACTCAACTCACTAATTCACTCGATAACTATCTTCATTCACTACTCGATGTCTAACTCATCTTCAGTGCTCGGTGATTGACTTTCACTCGATGTTTGGTAACTATGACAGACTTGCATAATATTCTACTGACTAACTCTGTCTAGCTCGATAAATTAACTCTTTCAATCATAACTTTAACTCTATGTAGTTTCTGACTTGATCAATCAACTGTACCAATTTGATAACATCAAATATATAGTAGAAAACAACCATATCATCATTACTTCATCATTGTCTGATATGTATTTCTCACCCATTTAACTTCTTCTCTTATTATATGTTAACCTAATAAAAATCAATTAATAAATTTCTTGACATCAATGAAAACCAACAACTAATCTAACCATTTCTACAATCATGATACTCGGTATCACTCGGTCTTCATCATCCCCATCAGATCTTCATTAGTTTATTAACAATCTACCTCTTTGGCATTGTTGGAAACAACTATAACAATGTTATAGAAATTGATGATGGCAACTCTCCAATACATATTGTACTCCCTCTGAGTTGATATTTTTGTTTCCAATTTGATCTCTCAATCTTTCAATCTAAATCTCCCTCTTGGATAAATCTTTTGTTTCTATAGCATACATTTTGATTCTCCTTCATGAGTAAATAGTAGCAATGCATTCTCTCTGAATTCATCAATATCTCCCATAAGGATAAATGTCATCAATTCATTCTCTCCTTCTTTGAAAACAATGCCAAAAAGTCATAGTCCTGAAAGCGTGTTCCAGTGGTGGACTATACCTGACATGTACTCATAAATCATTACATACAAAAATATTTTTCACAACTTCAGGAATCACCTAAAGCATGTCATACTAACATCAATTCAGTAATAGATATTCTAATGAAATATAGAATTGATGCAACATGCCTCATGCTTTTTAGTGAACATTGGATAGGGGAAGAACCCTCTAAGATACTCAAAAGCATCTTTAGGTAGTGGATTTGTAAAGATATCAGCTAATTATTCCTTTGGATTCACATATTCCAATCTCACATTCTTCTCTTGAACTTGTTCTCTCAAGTAGTGATACTTGATAGAAAAGTGCTTGGTCTTTGAATACCTAATTGGTTTCTTTGATATATTAATAACACTTGTATTATAAAAAAAATTAGTAACCGGATCTATGATCTCTTCTTGCATACCTTCAAGTAATTGTTTAATTCATACTATATTTGCACAATTCATAGAAGCAGCAACATATTATGCCTTGACAATAGACTGTGAAATGCAACTTTGCTTCTTGCTCAGCCATATAACCAATCTTTCATCTAGAAAGAATGTGCCTCCACTAGTACTTTTCCTATCATCAACATTTCTAGCCCAATCTGCATCAGTGTAGACTTGCAGATCAAAATTACCCCCTTTCTTGTATAATAAACTAAATTCTTTTGTGTCTTTTAGATATCTCAAAATTCTTTTTACTGTAGACATATGTGTTTCCTTCAGATTAGAAGAAAATTTTGCAACAATCCCAACTATGTGTGCTATATTAGGTCTATTGTGAAAAACATACTAAAATTTACCAATCATGGATCGGTAAAGAGTATTATCCACCTCTTTTGTTTCATCCTCTTTTGATAATTTACATCCAGTAACCATAGGTGTTCCAACAGGTTTGGAATCTTCCATACCAAAAGTTTTTAGGATCTCTTTGATATACTTAGCTTGTGTAATATAGATCCCTCCAATAACTTTTTGTATCTATAGACCTAGAAAGAACTTAATCTCTCCAATCATTGACATTTCAAACTCTTTTCTCATTTCATCAACAAATCCTTTACATAAAGTGTCAGTGCCTCCCAACATAATATCATCAACAAAAAATTCAGCAATCAAAACTTTGTTAGCACTGTCACATTTCAAGTAAACATTATTGTTATCACTTATTCTCTGAAATCTTATTTTGATTAGATAAGAGTGAAATCTCTCATACCATGCTCAGGGTGCTTGTTTCAAACCATATAAAGCTTTATGTAACTTACATACCTTGTTCTTGTTTGTGTTCTCAATGAATCCTTCAGGTTGCTTTAACATCCATCTGATATACCTTGAATCCTTTGTAAGAAACATAAGCTAGAAGTATTCTAACTCCTTCCAATCTAGAAATAGGTGCAAAAGTCTCTCCATAGTCAATACCTTCTTCTTGTACATAACCTTTGCAAACCAATATAGCTTTATTTTTTATAACTTCTCCATGCTCATTCAATTTATTTCTGAAAATCCATTTAGTACCAATAACATTTTTGTCTTTGGGCCTGGGTACTAATGTCCATGTCTTATTCTTCTCAATTTGATCATACTCTTCTTTCATTGCTTTCATCCAATCTTCATTATCTAGTGCTTCTTTAACTTTCTTAGGCTCAAATGTAGATATCAAACATGTATTGCCTCTTACCTTGCTTCTAGTCATCACTCCAGCATCCTTATTTCCAATAATATTTCTTGGGGAAAGGTGCCTTCTTACATACTTTTCCAAAATAGGATTGATAGGTCTCGGTCCTTCAATATCAACATTTGGTTGTAGAACTTCTTGTTCATCTTTCTCCTTGATAGGTGCTCTCGGTAAGGTATCAGGAAAATCAGGTTGAACATTTACAAACTTCTCATAATCTTCAGGTTCTTTCTTGCTATCTTCATCATTCCTTTCTGCAAATTCATCAATTCTTACATTTACACTTTCCACCATCTTTTTATTAACTTTGTTCAAACATATAAGCTTTACTCCTTGTAGAATATCCTAAGAATATTCCATCTCCTTTTGAATCAAACTTTCCTTCTCTAGAATGTTTTAGAATATAACATTTGCTTCCAAAAATTTTAAAGTAACTGACATTAGGTTTGTTTTCATACTAGATTTCATAAGGTGTTTTGTTGGTACCTTTCTTCATTTATACTCAGTTCAATGTATAAATAGAAGTACTCGTAGCTTCTCTACAAAAGTTCTGTGAAATTCCTTTTTCAATCATCAGTGTCCTAGCATAATCAACAATAGATCTGTTTCTTCTCTCAGCAATCCCCTTCTGTTGTGGTTTCCTCAGTGATGACAATTGTCTCTTAATTTCATTCTCATTACAAAACAATGTAAACTCATCAGAAGTAAACTCACCTCCTCTATCAGATCTTAGACATTTCAATTGTCTTCTAGTTTCTTTTTCAACTTGGGCCTTATACCATTTGAACATTTGAAATACATCCAATTTTCTTTTAAAAACATTACAGACATCATTCTAGAATAATCATTTACAAATAAAATAAAATATCTGTCTCCATAATAACTTTGAGTCCTCATGGGTCCACATAAATCAATATGCACTAAATCCAAAACTCCTTGTGTAACAAAAGTCTTGCTTGAAAAAAGATTTAGTCATCTTACCCATCTGACATTCTCTGCACATAACATTCTTAGGTTTCTCTAATCTCGATAGTACTCTCACTTTATTCTTCTTACTTGCTTTGATTAAGTTGTCAAAATTAACATGACAAAGCCTTTTGTGCCATAACCAAACATCTTCAACTTTAGAAAATAGGAAACTCTTCATAGAAGTATCAAGATAAAATAAATTACCTTTAGATTGTTCTCTAGTAGGAATTAGACTATCCTTCTTATAAAATACTTCCACCTTTCCATATTGAAATTCCAGTCGGTGACCTATATTATTTAACTATGCAACACTCAATAGATTATACTTTAAACCTTCAACCCAATAAACATCATCACATCTTATGTTATTCATTAGAATTATAGAACCTTTCCCTTTCACATAATATGGAGCATCATTACCAAATCTAAAAAATCCTCCATCATGCTTTTCCAAGGAAATAAACTTAAGTGTGTCACCAATCATGTGATGTGGACAACCACTATCTATAATCCATGTTTCATTCTTACTTACGTGTGATATTAGGGCTCTTGGTTCTTATTCATTAGAATCATCTTTAATAGCAACATAAACAACTTCTTTTCCATCATCACTATCAAAAGATTCATCATCGCTTAGTCCTTCATTAGCAATATGACAAGATTTCTTACCTTTGTTTTTGTAGTCTCTGAATCTCCTGGATTTGTTTTCTCTTTTGTCCTTATCTCTGCTATCTTTCTTTTGCTCCTTATCTTTCTCAGGACAGTTAGATGCAAAGTGACCAATTTTATCACAATTAAAAATTTTCAAGGGTAACTTACCTTGGTATTTTCCTTTGCCTCTTTGTAGCCTTCTAGCCAAAAAAGCTTCAAATTCTCTTTCATTCTCATCACATTCAATAAATAACTCTTCAAGACCTTCTGTACAACTATAAAATTTCTCACTAGCAATGCTCAAATAACCATCTCTAGCTGCAACTTCCCTAGCTTTTCCAATCTTTACAGTAGACTTAAATGTAGATTCAATCTTAGATGTAGCAGACAAACTATTGTCAAAATCATTTAGCTCAAATGCAGTTAACTTAGCAATAGTAGCATCCAGTGAAACATTCATCTGGGGAGAAAATCTTAGCTCTTGTATAGTAGATACATGAATAACATAACTTTGTAGAAGGGTTCTCAACATCTTGCTTGTAACATCATCCTCTGTTATGATCCCACCAGCTCCTCTGATAGAATTAACAGTCTCCTTAAGTCTAGTACTGTACTGTATTATGTTCTCTCC
Organism: Thuja plicata; assembly: GCA_018584345.1. Lineage (NCBI taxonomy): Eukaryota > Viridiplantae > Streptophyta > Pinopsida > Cupressales > Cupressaceae > Thuja > Thuja plicata. The sequence goes on along the minus strand of MU224951.1, from coordinate 14,257,743 downwards.
TTCTTTCATCCTCAGAGTCAAATTTTCCTCTCAAACTTTATGCTTTAGCCTTCTGAACATGTTGATCTCCACCATAGGTCAAAATAAGCTTATACTAAATTTGTTTCGAAGTAGTGCAACCATAAAGTTCATCATATTCTTGGTTGGTAAGTGTAGAAGCAATCTCAATCATAACTTGTGTGTGTTCTTGTTTTTGTCTTTTCTCACTGATAGTCAAAGGCGCAGTAGTCGGTGCAACATATTCATTGTCAAGAAAGTGAAGTCCATATTCACCTACTCCAGACACATGCAACCTCATTCTACTTTTTCATGTAGACAAATGATCCCTATTCAGATTTGGTGCTTCCCTCTTATATATCTTTAGATCTTAAGTCAAGTCCTTTTAAACTTATCACTTTAGAGTAGCTAGCTCTGATACTAATTGTTGGTCCCTTGAGAGGGGGGGGGGGGGGGGGTGAATCAGACAAAATCAAACTTAAACACTTAAAACTGAACTCATCGAGTCACTCAGTAACTGTCTTCATTCACTGCTTGGTGTCTAACTCATCTTTGGTGCTCGGTGCTTGAATTTCACTCGGTGTTCGGTAACTTTGATTGACTTACATATAAACACTCTACTGACTGACTCAGTCTAGCTCGGTAAAGTAATTATTTCATTCATAACTTTAACTCTTTGCAGTTTTTGACTTAATCAATCAATTGTATTGATTTGACAACATCAAATATATAGTAGCAAACAACTATATCATCATTACTTCATCATTGTCTGATCTGCATTTGTCACCCATTTAACTTATCCTCTTAAGATATGGTTACATAATAAAAATCAATTAATCAATTGTTTGACATCAATGACAAACCAACAACTGATCTAACCATTTCTACAATCGTGATACTCAATATAACTCAGTCTTCATCATCTTTGTCAGATCTTCACCAGTTGATTAACAAACAACATGGGGAAAAAATCCCAGGCCGCTGAAAATGAGGATAAAAAAGATGAATTCTTGTGTAGGGTGTGATGCTAATAATGGAGAGATTAGAAGGATGAAGGAAGAGTTACGCGTGTTGGGCATGAGTTTCAATAGGTTGGATAAGTTTACCACCAAATTCATGCACTCTTCTGCCACCACTCCGAGTCTCTTACACCAGGACAAGGTGAACAAGAGGGAAAGGAAGGCGACACGAAGAAGGATTTGTTCCATTTTTTGGCTGATTATTGGACCCAACTCCTCATGTCTCGTCCCAGCAAAGAGTAATTTGGGACCCTGTTGGGTTCATGTGGTTCGGTGTGGCTCTATTTCTCACCATAAGTTCTCTATTCTTTTGGTTCAAAACTTGTCTTTAATCCCTATGGGCTATATTAGAAATTTTAGCACTTGTGGCTAGTCTATAGCCCTACGGGATTCTAGTGCTAATACTGGTAGTTTCCTTTGCACTTCTAGTATTTTGTTTAAAACATTCTTTCTATCCTGTTATGGAGTGGGTTTAATACTCATTTTTTAATGTTGTTGTCTGTTAAGTGGTGGATGGGGTTTTTGATATTAAAGGAAGGGATAAGATGACTGTTTGTTGTTACTATGTTGTGTTGTTAGTGTGCGATAACTGTGTTCCTTGAGGCTTTGCCTCCTTTTGTTTCTCTGGGTCATGAGCCCCCTTGTTTTGGCTACTTTTAATATCAAAATCAAATTCTCAATATGATCATACTAAACTAATCAACTTGCCTTATTTAGTACTATACTTAAGCCATGAATGTCACTTATGTCATCTTAACTACATATATAAGACTACATGAAATACCATATAACATAATCTAGATTTATGGTAGCCACAAGATAACTATTCATATTTATTTGTACAGTATGAGATTGGGGAAAAAATAAATTAAGGCTATGTTATGATCTTATCTTCTAGAAGTTTTTCCAAACTCTCGGAGTCCATCAAATCCTTGGGTTTAAGTATTTTGATCTTATATTTAATTTCTTCCTTGAGGCCAGTTATGAAGTAGTTATTAAAGAAGTCATTTATTAATCCCTTAGTTTGATTGATAACATATCAAATTCGGCATGATAGTCATAAAGAAAACCATGTTGCAACAATTTTTGTACAACTTTAGAAAAGTATTTATATGCAATTGGATTGAATTCAACCAATAAAAAGTAAATGAATTTAGAGTAATTTTAATGTTAGCTAAGTTATTATATCATTTATACTACTATGTTGGTTATTTTTTAAAAGTTGAATCGGTAAATAAGGACATGGATGTCCCCAAGGAGTGTTATGGAGAGTTAAATACTATAACTTAGAATAATAGATATAACTAGCAAGGTCTATACCATTAAATTTGTGAAAATCAAGCATTGGACATTCATACCAATGACTAGAGTGGAATTAATATTTGGTATTGTCAAAGAATTCATGTGATGATTCGTGATTAGTTGCAAGACTAAAAGATTCTAACATTAAGGCTTGTCTATCATTGAGGGAGGAGATGTGGAGGTGAAATTATACAAATTAGACACGAATTTTGTATCCATTCCCATAGATTAATGCACAACTGTCAGAGAATTCATAGGATAATTCATGACTAGTCATGAGACTGAGAGACTCTAACACTAAGGTGTAATGCCCCATTATGGAACCCTCCAAACTAAGGGTAAAACATGTGTAGACACCCAAAATTGGCACATGATTGCGAGTTCACATTAATTACTAATTATTATTCCATTAATTAATAATTCTTTAGTTTTTTAATTAGTCATCTTAATTCTTCTAAAAAATCATTTTTTCATTATTTAATCATTTCCCCAATATTAATTAAATAATTAATATTATTTGATTAATTAACCTTAATTGTGTAGTCTTTACTATTTAATTAAATTCAATTTCTAAAGTCCAATAGTTTCAATAATTACTTTTAATTATTTAAATTAGCTTATACTTCCTCTAATAAATTAATTTCCAAAATTATTTTAATTTCATCTCAATTTCTATTTAATTTTATTTCTAATTAATCTCATTTAATTTCATGCTAATTTCATCTTTCTCCCAAAATTAAATTTTTAATTCAATTTAATTTCTAAAATCTATCAAAAATCTGAAAAATCAAACTTGTGAGTCCAATTTTCTAAAAATGCAAAAAAATATTTTAAATAAAAAATCAATTCTTTTCTTAAAATTCATTTTGGAAATTAACATATTTGAAAATAAAAAATCTTCTGAAATCTTTATCTCGTCTCATGTTTCCTAAATGAACTCTCTGCTTTTGAGTTCAAATTGGAAATAAAGCTTCATCTTTGGAAGGTTACCAAAAATATCGCAGTTCCTAATTATCTCATCTGTCACTTTTGATTTTCTCAATTCAATCTCAATCGTTCATCCAAACCTAAATATCTATGCAAAACCCATTTTTTTCTCATTTGAAGGACCCCAACTTTGAAGCTTAATTATCTTATGCAGGTTTTTATTTAGAAATTAATTATTGAATCTCTGAGTCAGAGTGCTGCCAGAATCAACATTGAGCATCATCCATCCATTCCAACAGAGTGCAGAGTGTAATACCCACCTCTTAGTTTGCTTTTCAATTTTCGGATGTCGAACACTTTTAGGCCCTTTTTATGTATGTGTGGTTATTTCAGTTGATCTTGAGGATATTTATGTATTACATTTCATTATGTTATGAATCCAATTGCTTAGAGTATTATATCTCATGTTTGCATATGATATATAGTTATTTTATGATGCTTATGTATGTGTTAGGATTTCATTTCGATTATGGTTTTCTGACAATACTGACCCTATATTTATTTGCACATGGATCATTGTATGTTGTACTTTACTGTTTGGTGTGCTTGATATGGTATGGGACAAAGACGTAGTTACTTTCTTTGGTGAGATCCACACGATAACCTAGTCTCAACCATTGTTTGGCATATTATATATGCATGTATGTTCATCTTTGTGATGACAGGTTTGCAGGTACCGGGCTACGTCTTCCCTGAATTGGTAGGAGTGAGCGTGCCCTATCGCAATATCTCAATGGTAAGAGAGGGGAGAGTTTTCAGGTCCAAATCCTACCCTAAACCTAAGGGCCCGTTTGGTTGGCGGAATTTGTGCATGCTGGAATTGCCAATTCTAGAATTGAATCCATTCTAGGTTTGTGCTATTCTCAAAATGAATTCTAGAATATGGCTGTCCTGTTTGGTTCACCTRGAAGATGACTGAGAAGATGCAAATTCTGTGTTTGGTTCCACACAACTAGAATTGGAATTGGAATTTTGTTTTTGTACACATACACATATATACACACATACACATATATACACACATATGTGTATACACACACACATGTGTATATATACACATATATACGCACATGGTGTGTATATATACATGCACACACGTGTATATATACACACACATGTGTGTGTGTATAGACACACATGTATATATACACATGTACACACACACACACATATATATGCATACATGTATGTATATACACATGTACATACACATACATACATGTGTATATATACACATGTATACACATATACACATGTATACACATATACACATGTGTATATATATATACACATACACACATGTGTGTATACACACATACACATATATACACACATTTGTGTATATAGATATGAGTATGTATATACACGTGTCTATATATACATGCATGTATATATACTATATATATACATGTATGTATATACACACAAGAGTATATACACACACATGTATATACATACACATGTATATTCACACACATGTGTGTATATACACACGTGTGTATATACACATGTGTGTATATACACTCATGTGTATATATACATACATGTATCTATACTATATATGTACATGTGTGTATATACACTCATATGTATATATATACATGTATATATACACACATGTA
>MU224951.1:14233383-14252766 GCA_018584345.1 Thuja plicata | reverse complement strand
GTATATACACATGTGTGTATATACACATGTGTGTATATACATGTGTGTATATACACTCATGTGTATATATACATACATGTATCTATACTATATATGTACATGTGTGTATATACACTCATATGTATATGTATACATACATACATGTATATATACACACATGTATATATACACATGTATATATACACACATGTATATATACACAAATTTATATATACATTCTGATAGCAATATAATATTAACACAAAAATGGGAATGAATTTTCCTTCACAAAATAATACTCTCAATTCCAATTCCAATTTTCAATTCCAATTCCAGGTCCTGAGGGGGAATTGTGGAATGCTCAAAATGGCCCAAAATTAGAATTCGCATAACCCTATTCCAATTTTTAATTTTGGAACCAAACAGGGAATTGAACATTTTGGGAATTCAGAAATGCCAATTCCCGTTCAATTCCAATTCCACCCCTCAACCAAACGGGCCCTAATTGTCTGAAGTATTGGACAAGTATCTATTTGACTACCCTACCCAAATTCATTTAGTTGACGTGAATTCGTGGATCCCTATCCTTGTGCGTTAGAGTTGATTTTGTTAATTTCAGTTGAATGCATTGATATTGTGTGATTTATCATGTGATTTATTTAATTGAATATTATTGGAATTAATTATTAAATATAGGGTATTTAATTAATTGAAAATTATTTAAATACCTATGTTTAAATGAAAAGTTAATTAAAGTGCAATTATTGAATATTAGTATTTAATTGAAAATTAGAGTAAATATGCTTGTATGCTTTATTAAATAATTAAATACTAAGTTGCATGGATTATTGTGATTTAAATATTTAATTTAATATTTTATTAATTACACGTGCATGATTTTGTTGAAAAAGTATTTTCAAATTCAAAGATTTCAACTTGATTTTAGGATTCAAAGTTGAGTTGTGGAATTAAAAGATATTTTAATTATTTAATTGTGAGTTTCTTTCAATTTCAAGGGGAGTCTTTTTAGGGATGGACTGAGTGTGTTGTCATGAGAGTTCGCATGTTTAGGACAAATTGAATTCCTTTAGGAGGAAATTAGGGTTCTTTTTGGAATAACAGGTTTTGAAGGATTTTGGAGAGCTTTGTGTGTTTTTGGGCAATTGGAGAATTTAGGGATTTTGTGGTTGCATGTGTATTGAAGCTTCATGTGAATTCTTGGATTGCTTGTGCTTCGATTCTTTGTGGTTTCAAATCTGTGGTTGAATTCATTCTTGGAGGATTTAGGGTTCTACAATCTTCAAAGGCATTATTTTCAGTTTCTTGCATTGGATCTAAGGTAGGGTTTGTAATCCATTTGTTGATTTCAGTTTTGCAATTGTATGGTTTCTCGTGTTTGAATAGTTGCATGTATTTTCATTATGGTTAATAGGTGTTTATTTGAGTTTTTTTGATTTGGGGTATTTAGAAAACCCTTAGATCTGATATTTTTATTATTTATTATTACTTGGCATAGTACAGTTATGCTGTCCAATTTTTGTAGGAAAATTCATTCTATAACTCCTAGAAAATGAAAAATTAAAGTGCCTATAGTTAGAACTATAGAGAAGGAAAAAAATAAATTATCCTATGGAGAAAAATTAATTGTTTCCAAAAAAAAAAATTCTCTGTAAAAAATAATAATATAGTGAATCAAAATTACATCAGTCAATCAAAAAATGATGAAAAAGGTCAAAATGGAAGAAAAAAAAACTTTAAAAAATAGAAAAGACAAAAAATATATTCCCTTGCATTCCATTTTCAGAAATCTAGAAATTAAAAAAAAAAAAGGACTTTTGAAAGAACGATTTCGTATTAGATTGGTTTAAAAAAAAAAACTAAAAAAAATGATAGGGCAGGTGGGGGCCACCACCCCACCCACCCCCAAGGCGCGGGGCCCCGACCGCTGGCTGTTGGTAGAGCCACCCGTGGCCCTTCCTTTAAGGAAGGAGCCCGCGGGGTAAAGAGGACAGGGTGGGGTCCACAGGACCCCCCAAGATATATAAGTTTATATTTTGTTTAAATAGTTTTTTATATGTTTTTTTAAAATTTGTTTTAATTAAGTTTTGTTTAATTTCGTTTAATTTAAAATTTGTTTTTAATTAAATTTTAATGAATTTAAAATTTGGTTATAAGATTATTTAATATGTGATTTTATTTGAATTTTATAATTTAGTTTATAAAATTTAAAATTAACTTTCAATAAAGTTAGAGTTATTTTATGAAATTTAATTTTGTTTGTATTATTATTGGATTGTTGAGATTGAGTATAATTTAATACATTTAATATTAAATTAAATTAGCTTTATTTTAAATTGTGGAAGGTATGTTAAATGGGGTGTATTTGTAAAATTAATAATATTATTATTAATTTATAAATAAATGAGGGTTTATTTTTATCATTTTTATAAATTAACTATTATTAATCAACGAAGTCTATGGTGTAAACTAGTTGATAATAGAGGTATTATTGGGCAACTTTTGTTAATGCTTATGTTGCACCTAGGATTTTGTAATTTTATAATTATAGCTGTAATTGGTAATTATTCTGTAGGTTCATTTATATGCTAATTTTATAAATAAATCTATACAAATTGTTAACATTCACCTACATAGAATATTTAATTATTTATAAATAGTAATTTAAATGGATAAATGAATTTGCATAATTAGGATGTTATAAATTTGTTTGTCCTACGTTAACACTGTATTCGATTTAATGCATTCTGAATATGAATTTATTATGCCATGATATTTTTTGAGTGTGTGATGAAATGAATTATACATTCTTTATGTTATCATGTTTTCGGGTATCTGTTGGGCTAGATGACCCTTAGGACATAAATCCAGAGGTTTTGGGGTTGTAATTTCTTTATGTTATCTTATGTGATGTCATTTCGTGTTTTGTGATGATATCATGGTCCTGATTTATTGTACCCAACCTGATTCAGTTATGATGTGCTTTATGGTCTTATGAGGGTACTATGGTTACTGTATGGTTAGTTGAGAACCTATGTGCTCCTGGATGGGCATGATGCGATTTGAGAACTAAGTATACCTTCATGTGTTGATTATGAGCCTAGGTAGGTTAACTAAGTGTATGGATCGGAAAAGGCTTGCAATGGGTCTAGGGCCCTAAGAGGTTACTAGGGTACCCCATTGGCAAGTTACTTAATAAGTGATAATGTGAAACATTAAAGGGGTTTAAAATGAACTAATAAGATGTCTGAGTCTCTACCCATGCCCTGAGTGTTGTCACATGATAGGATGGGAGTTGGGATCCTTGTCTTCATGAAAGGATTACTGAGCCACATAGTGTGACTTGGAGGCTTGAGTCAAGAGGTACTACTAGGGTTACCTTCAAGGTTAGGCTTATGTGATGTCACTTCCCTATATACAACTTAGGTTATCCTACGTGCGTCGGTTACCTCTGGTATTGTTTAGTGTTCCTTATTATGGTTTAGTGAACTTATAGGATCTTCCTATGCATTTGAGTATGATGTCATGTATACCTTGATGTTACCTTCTTGTTGTATACCTCGTGTGAGTGGGCCTATTACTATCTCCTCAGCACGGTTGGAGTGGACCTTTGGTTCCACGTGGTCGAGTGGTAGTGATTCTTATTACCATTGAGATCCGACGATTCTGCTTCGTGCTTGGGTGATCCTTGTTGCAATTTCATCTTCTTAGTCTTATGGAGACTTGTTCAGTTACATGAGTTGTGTACTTGTACAATATGTGGATATTGGTTATCATCCTTTGGAGGATGCATTGTATTGTTTAATTATGTATTATTACATACCCTGCAACTTGTGCAGTGGATTTTGATTAGGTTGTATACCCTTTGGTATCAGATGTATATGTAATCTTTTATTATGAGATGTATGTTATTGGATTCAATTGATGTATCCTTTGTGTTAGTTCTCTATAGTTGTTATTTGTAGATTATTTTACTTAAGTAATTCTATGTCAAGGAACACTCGAGAAATGTTATCTATGTTGTGTTGTACTTACGTGTATGTTGTGTACTTCATTGTGTTGCTTTCACATTGTTATTATTGTTTGTAAATATTTTTTTTAAAATTTTTTTTAGTAAACTTAGTGTCATGTTTTAGGTTAAGTTCTCCTGGGTTCCCTGGCGGGGCATTACACAGAGAGGCAATAGAAGGAGTTAAGCTTATATTAGAATTACTTGTTAAATTTATATTATTTCTTTCAGATCGTAATCATACTTGGATTCTATTGTTTTGTAAGGCTAATATTGATTATTAGGTTATTTTGATTAGGTCAATGCTAAGTATAATTAGTTTTCTTGAGCCCATGCAGAATCCCTACATACAATATGTACATATTTTACTTTTTTTAACATAACACATGCATAACATAGATACAGGAATAAGAAAAGATGCAACACAATGATCATTTCATGATCATGCACAAGAAGAAGTATACAAACACTTCCAAGGGTTCCAAGAAAATCCAAAATATGCAACTTTAATAGAATCTACATGTTCAATGATTTACCACTCAGGAGCTTAGACAATGTCCAATGAGCTACTAAAGATCAAGTCAGATAATAACTAGTGACTTCCAATGGAGGAGACTAGGTTTATTCTAAAAATTTAAACAAAAAGACATTCATTTTAAGCACCAATGGAAAAGTGTTCCTACAATGATTAAGCATGTAATGCTCATTTACCAGACTTTAAAACCATCTAGGAATTATCAAGGAATAAAATTCAAGATATTCGACATTCAAAACTAAGCTAAACCATCAAATTAAATATAGATGTTGGGATAGGAAAAGAAGCCAAACCACATAGATGTCTATACACAACATAGACAACAGTCCACATAAATTACCTTCTGGAGCTATAGTGTCTTAGTCTAATGGTGCGAAGATGTCGAATTACAACTCTGAGACACCAAACAATGGAGATATTGGTTCATTGAACACATACATCAATTTAAAGTTAGAAAATTTCTTAAGTTAGAAAACTCTCAGATCAGTGATGCAAAGATGCCAATCTATAGGTGGAGACATAGATCAACGCTGACACCAGAGTGCAGGCGTACTCACCGATTTTGAAGTCCCTCCTAAACACTTAGAGATTTAAGCTAAAAACATAATTTTGCCTATGAAAACTCCAATGTATAACTAAAATACAACTAGATCCTTATCAAGGAGTACCAAATACATAATATTAAGGTCAAATTTACTCGATTGTATCAATCTAAGTCATATAAATGAATACTTCATCTAACAAGTACAACCATGAGAATAAACATGAAATAGATAGAGTAAAGGGATAGAGAAATGATCAAGCATGCACTAAGTCTCATGATCCTATCTACCACCTATATTTTTGTCCCCAACAATGGTTGGTCACACCACCCAAACACATGGTAACTTTAGGCCCAATCCACCGTGCTTGTGGAGGTAGTCACATTGCCAAAACAAGGAAGCAAGCATACAATGTAAAGTACGTATACACTCCGGCGAATCAATACATGCATAATGTACATAAATCAAGGCTCACAAAAGAGAAAAGATAGAGAATACTCAACATTAATATGTATAACCAAAATGTTTTACCAAATGAAGCACAACAACTGCATTCCAGGGTGCAACTCAAAACTATAGGACCTAGGTGATAAAGTGCCAAGAATAGGGAGTATTAATACCCACAAAAATCACCCATGGACACATAATAGCACTCATGTAATGCTTAAAGATCCAATACTTCTAGCTACCCACATGAGCCAATAATGACAATCGAGAATTCACTAACACCATCTACCCAAATAGGTCGATTCACTTATCTTGTTAGTGTTTTAACTCATTCATTTTATTATATTTTCACTTTTTAAGAGCTCCTTTAATATGCTATATACAAACACTTGTGGGTTGGGTACACATGAGGAGCTACTCCCCATACCTACTCAAAACACCTAGTCCTAAGGTTCAACTTCACAACGAAGGAGACCAATGCAAACAAGTTTCAACCACTTGGTCTACACAAAAGGTGCGAATTCTATGAGTTCATCCACTCATTCTAAACCGAGGATATGGATTCCAAATCATCAAGCAATGTAAGACCAAATCAATTGCAATCTTGGAATATCAATCTCATAACTTATCAATACCTTATAACCATTTTTGCACACACTCATAGGTGGATATATCTACATACTAGTAAGCTCAATTGACTATATAGACAAGATATTGGATCCCTATATGATTCAACATACATCTAGTGAAAAATAATGAGGATAAAACATCCAAGCACAATTTCTATAAAGGACAATCATTTTTGGCAATAATTGGTAAAATGCATAACATCACAACCGGGTAGAAAACCAGAAGTTTGGATCATGGTATTTTGCAACCAGAATATCCTCAATTGATTTAAACTATACTAACTAACTATATTAATAGAAAACATAAGAAATCAATACTCGAAACATGCCAAACATGACAAAAATCTAGTTCTATAGGCCATGCAAACCGAGGACCTCTGAAAAAAGCTCAAAAATGAAACTTACAATATCACAATTCCAGGAAAACCCATTGGTTACCACATGCAAAAAATCCCAAAAATCCAATAAAAATTATAATCTGACTTCACTCGAAGAAATAGGCATCCTAATGGTGTTAAAACTACATTTCCACAAATGCAATTACATACTAGTCCAAATGAGAATTAAATGCACTCAAATAATTGGGGAAAACATAAACAACTGTCTCACATATGAATTGCAACAAGAGTTGAATAATTACAGAAAGTAACAAGTGAGATATGAGGATCCCTACCTAAAAATGGATGAAAAACTCAAAACATGGATAATAATGCCAAAACACCAAAAGAGAAGGTTAAAATCTCAACAAACTGTAGAAATCCCACCATGATTCCAACGAGCCACTACCCACAAAAATCCAACAAATGAGTAGCTCCCAACAAGAAATTTTCAAATTTCTCCACAAGATGTTTGGAGCAAATTTTCAACTTCCCAAAATTAAAAGTGAGGGAACGAACTTCCATGCAAAAATATAATGCAATTTTCAAAAAGGTATTTTTCTCCATTTTAAAAATTTAATAAATTAAAATCACTTAAAGGCCATAAAAAAACCCCAAAGTTCCCAATATTAAATTAATTAATTTCCAATTAATAATGCAATAAGATACATTGTAACCATCGTCGAGGATAAAGACATGCTTAGAAGTGTGGAGCTAGGTGGAGTCGATGTCTGGTACCTATCATCACTACAACATACACACATAGAGTGTAGTTGCTGACATAATAATATAGCCGAAGCACATGGCTAATAATCCAAAAATTGAAACTAACGAAAGGACATTTTAATGACATAATCACTCTTATGCATTCAAATTTTTTCTATTAGATGTAATGTAAGCATTGCAAAATTATAATCTGCAGATTCATCAAGTGAAAGAAGCATTGCATAAGAAGTTTGATTCTACTACATGCTTCGCACCATTACATACATATATTAACAAAAAAAATACACAAAAATAATTATGAGAGTTTCCAACTATACATATAGACTATATTATGTTTAATTATAGTCAACAAGTATAAAACATCCATTAATATTCAGCTAGAACAACTCATGTTTCCCATATGTTTTGTCCATGTCACCCAACCTAATGCAATATCCATCCATACCAATTCCTCTCCTGCCTATATGTGGTCCAAGTAAGGGTGAGTGAAATATTCCACAATTAGAATGGCCACCTCTAGTTGGTGAGCATATCTGTGTCTCTCATGTTCTATTTCCCTCATGTAATTGTGAAGACCAACTCCAAAAAGGGTCTTTTCTTCATCCTTCTTGGCCCATGTAAAGCCATGATAGATTTCCCATTTGAATACTCTAGCAGTGCCATATTTTATAAGATTCACCAATTTCCTTATGGACATTTTAATCACTACGGTTACCTATAAAGAAACATTAAAAGAGACTCAGTAAGCGTACTACTCTTAGCATTAAAAACATTATCATTCCTACATTTCCATATAGTCCAAAGAATCTTTGAGGAAAGAAAAAAACCAAAAGAAACTGAAATCCTTCTTGAGGTTCTTAACAAAACCAAAAATAATATTTGAGACATGTATTTTTCAATGAATGACTAGATCAAATAGTAGCCACACTTCCTTAGCAAATAAACAATAAAAAAACAAATGACTAATAGTTTCAGGAAGCTTGCAAAAAGAGAAGATGTTAAATTCACCATCGGGCCTTTTAATAAGAAACCTGTGTAATAGAAGGCGCCATATAAAGAACAATTTATTATGTTCAACAAGCCTACGCCATGAATTATCACAAATTTTACACCAATAATCAACGTCAACGTCCCAGTTCCAGGAAAGGTATAAGTGCACAAAAATATCATCACTATCTATCAGAAATTTATAAATGGCTTTAGCTTTAATAAAATGAATAGCAGTACCATCAGTCCATTTGAAAGAAAAGAAGAAATTGGGATCAAAGACACAAGTGATGGAATGAGGGGGGGAGTTACAGGCTAAACACAAAATAGAGTATGCTCTAAAATATGAAGGTGGCATATCATATATACTCCTAATTTCCCACCATGAGATTAAAAAAACATCTTTAATAATATTATCAAAGGAATTGATTCCTTTTTCTACCCATGCCTTTGCAGAGAAGCCTTGGAGTAAGGCCAATGGCTTCTCTTTATGAGGTAGATTCCACCAAATAGATCTATGCCCCCATATTTTCGTGTCATTGTTAAAAAATCCACTATCTGTGATGAAATTTCTCATAGAGTCTAGACCTTCTATATGGATTTAAAGACTACTAAGCCTTTAGGTTCAATCGAGAATTGACCTGAAAATAAATCACAGAATGAGAGGTCCTTCCAAGAATCCCCCTCTTGGGCACTACCTTTAAAATGTTATATCTCACCAGTACCTTTCAAGGTTCCTCCACTTGTAGAGATCTGAATATCCACTTAGCTACAAGGGGAACTCCCTGAGATCTCAATTCCTTCAAGCATATTCCCCCCTCAACTTTTCTCATTGTATACCATCTCCATCTAACTGCATGATTTTTTTCACCCCTTTACCGTCCGACCATAGGAATTCTCTGATAAGATTTTGAATAAAGGAATATTGATAATTGTTGAATAGCTATGCTAAGGTATAATAGACAATATAAGAAGACACAATATTTTGACAAATCTAGAACCTCCCTAGCAAAGTAAGACAATTCTCGTTCCACTTCCTTAGTTTCTTGTCTATTTTGGATCTAACCCATTCCCACATTTCTTTTAGGTTGGGATTAGTGGCAAAAGGCATTCCCAGATACCTCACAAGATGATTAGGGCCTCCCCACATCAATTGGAACCTATTGAACTGGTGAGGAGGTTGAGTCTCCCATTCTAGCATGACAAATTTGGGGAGGAACACATTTATTCTTGAGGAATCACAAAACATATTCAATTTATCTATTTGGGCATTTAAGTTTATTTCATCCAATTCCATCAGATTGCAGTATCATTTACAAATTTATTGTTCAATAGTTCCTCTTTATTTGGTAGAGTAGTGCCTTTCACTTTTAGAGATATAGAATTATCCTTAAGGAGGTAAATATAGCATTTTCTGCAATAAAAATATGGTAAGGGCTAGAGGGTATCCCTGCCTAATAGACCTGGTTAACCAAAAAAATTCAGATCTGACACCATTCACCTCTACACATGTCATGTGGCGTCATTCAATAAAGTGCTTGTCATATTGCAGAAGTTGCTAGGAAAACCTAGATTCCCAACATAGCTAGTACAAACTTCCACTCAATCTTGTCATATGATTTTTTAAAGTCAATTAGGAGCATAGAATCTCTCTGACTATCCTCCTATGCCCAATGCATTGCTTCCCAAAAGTAAGAAATTTTTATAGTATAAACCTGTCCTTCACAAATTTCATTTGACTAGCATTAATTACCTTGGGCAAGATGCCCTCTAATCTTAGGGCTAATATTTTAGCTAGAATTTTGTAAGAGAAATTTAACAAAGTGATAGGTCTCCAATTTCTAGCAAGGGGTCTATCTTCCTCTTTTGGGATGAGTTTAATAACACCACAGTTTATCTCTTTACCTAAAGAGCCAAAGCCAATGGCTTCTTTATACAGGTTAAGTAAGTCTTCTCCAATCTAGTAAATCTTATTTTTGTAGGAAAAAATGGGTAACCTATTTGTGTTGGGGGTCTTGTCATTCTTAAGAGTCTATATGACATTATGAATTTCCTCCAAAAAATCTCCCTGTCCAAAATATTGATATCTTACTCACCAAATATTTTGGGGATGATAGTGTTGAGCCTCCTTCTGGCCTCCTCTTTGTGCAATTCATGATCTTCAGAAGAGAATATATTGTGGAAAAATAAAGGCATCCAAAATACCTTTATGACCAGTAATGTTTTCACCTCCCTCAGAGATACAATCAATCAGGTCTTTAACTTCCTTTCTCCTAAGTAGGTGGAAAAATAATTTGGATCCTTTGTCCCCATGGCTAAGCCAAGTAATCCTAGCTCTATTTTTGGCTCCTTGAATTTTTCAATTTTGAATGCTTCTCAAACCATCCCTAGTTGATCTAAGTCTATTAGCAGCCTCTAGATTGTGAAGATATGATTGAAGAGACTCTCCAACCAAGACAAGGTTATCATGAAGCTTAGTTTCCAATGTCCTCAAGTCATTAGTTTTCTTGATGCCTACAACCTAGAACAAGGTTTTCCAACTCAACACATTGGATCCATCTCTTAATAGCATTATTTTGGTGATGGATATATAAATCATATTGCCTAATAACATGGGAGTAACATACCACATCCTCATCCTCCAATAATTTGGTGTTGAGAGAAAATTTGTCCCTAATCACCCTGGACATGTGGGGAGTTCCATTAAGGTGAAAAAAAACCTGAATGGGTGATGATTAGATAAGGTATAAGGGATGAAATTTACACTACATCCTCTAGAGTCCTTCACCACACTTAATCAAATCCTTATTAAAGAAAAATATGTCCAATATACAATATATCCTCTTGCCCATCTACTGGAAATTACACCATGTATGTCAAATATCCCTTTTTTCATCCTTCTTTTTACGCAAGGGGTTAATTAGTCTAAGCTTTTCAATTATCCTATACTAGTAGAATTTCTCATTAGGATTCCATTCAAACTTAGAACCACTAGCTTTGTTCTGAGCACGTCCCACGATGTTAAAATAACCGCCTAAAATCCATGGTATGTCCTTCAATTGTGTGACCCATTTCCATATTTCAATACATTCCATGTGGTCATTTGGGGAATAGATAGATCTTATCCCATACTCCTACTCCTTGGTTTTAAGGATAATTCAAACCACTCTATTGGACGGGGAGAAACCTTGTCTATCAATATACTTGGCCCATTTATTTCAAACCAGTATAGAAACACCAACCTTACCTTTAGAGTTTTTGGTGGTAAACTATTCCACCTCTCTCAAAATACAAATTCAGATTGACATCTAGAGAAAATTGGACAACTTTGATTTCTTGCAATAGAAGGAGGTCAATGTTTTTCTTCAACCTCAAGAATATTTTAACAATATACATTCTATATGGGGTCTCCATCCCCTAGACATTCCATGAAACAATTTAATTCCATCATAGTTCAGGGGGAAGTGTCCATTGGTACCCAAAATGACTTATAGAAAATCATCAAGCAATGCAAGACCAAATTAATTGCAATCTTGGAATATCAATCTCATAACTTATCAATACCTTATAACCATTTTCATACACACTCATAGGTGGATACATCTATATACTAGTAAGCTCAATTGACTATATAGTCAAGATCAAATATCCCTATATGATCCAACATACATCTTTTGACAAAGCATGAGGATAAGACATCAAATACAATTTCTATAAAGGGCATTTTTTGGCAATAACTGGTAAAATACACATCGCAATTAGGTATAAAACCAAAATTTTAGATCATGGTATTTCACAACTAGAATATCCTTAATTGATTCCAACCATACAAACTATTAATAATCATAGAAAACATAAGAAATTAATACTTATAACAAGCCAAACATGGCAAAAATCCAATTCTAGAGGCCACACAAATTGAGGACCTCTAAAAAATGCTCAAAAATCAAACTTGGAATATTGTGATTATAGGAAAACCCATTGGTTCCCACATGAAAAAAATATAAAAAAATCTAATAAAAATTATAATTTGACTTCACTCAAAGAAATGAGTAGCCTAATGGCCTAAAAACTACATTTCAACAAATGCTATAACATACAAGCCCAAACGAGCATGAAATGCACTCAAATAAGTGGGGAAAACATAAATAAATATCCCAAATATGAATTGAAACAAGAGTTGAACAATTATACAAAGGAAAAACTGAGATATGAGGAGCACTACCTCAAAATAGATGAAAAGCTCAAAGTATGAATAATAATTCCAAAACATGGATAATAGTTCCAAAACACTGAATAATAATTCCAAAACATGGATAATAGTTCCAAAACACCAAAAGAGAAGATGAAAATCTCAGAAAACTATAACAATCCCACCATGATTCCAATGAGACACTACCCAAAAAAATATAACAAATGAGTAGCTCCCAACAAGAAAAATTAAAATCTCCACAAGAGGTTTGGAGCAAATTTTCAAATTCCCAAAATTAAACACGAGGAAACAAACTTCCATGCAAAACTATAAAGCAATTGTCAAAAAGGCATTTTGCTTGAATTTATAAATTCAATAAATTAAAATCACTTAAAGGCCAAATAAAAAAATCCCCAAATTTCCCAATATTAAATTAATCAATTTCCAATTAATAATACTGATGCGGGAGCATCTTGGGATCTTGGCAATCTTGCATCAACCAAAAATATTTATTTTCTTGTTTTTCTATTTGATCAATTTTAGTGTTTCTTTCTGCAATTATTTTTTGTATATGTTTAGGGTCTGTGATACTTACAATGTATTCATGGATTTGTGTTGGACATTCTCCTAGGTTCATGCATCATTTGGTTACTTCGTACATGAGATTTTGCATATTCGTGGTGAGAATATCATGTTCTTCATGTTTCCAACTAGTCTTTGTGTTTCCCAATCTTGTGAAGGTTATCCAATTTGCGAAGCTTAAAGACTCATTTCTTGATGATGTTATGTTTTTTGTCGATCGACTTGAGGGATTGTGTTTCATATTTTATTCATTGGAAGTTGATCCTAATGAATTGGGTCCTGACCTATTGTTGTAACACATTTTCTTTCTTATTGGGAAATGTAAACTTTCTAGGTCGACCTGATGTTTGCAAAGGCTTTATAAGCTTATGGATTTGTTCCTAATTGGGAAGAGTTTCATAAGATTATCTTTTTGTAACTATAGTTAAGGATTTTGTAAGGGTTTCTAAATGTAATCAAGCCTATATGCCTGACATGTATGACTGCATGTTGCAAATCCATTATATATGATTTTTTGACGATAATAAAGAAGGTTGATTTCTCAATTTTCCCTAATTTTCTTGTTGCTTATGTTGTGTAATTCATGCTGCAAGGATTATATATATCTCTTTGAGTTCCCTCCATCATTGACTGCATCAAGTTGTATCAGAGAAATGTTTTTCAACCTAGGGTTTTGCTGGTGAGGTGGCAGAGGAAAGGATCTGACCTACAACTGCTAAAGATTATGAAGATGGCTATGAGAAATGCTAGAGGTGGAGCAAGGAATAAAAATCCAGTTGTCTTGGGTTTGTTGAGGCAAATTTATGCTAGATTAGAAGTGGTGGAATCTTCTTAGAGGAGAGGACAACATATAGAAGATGCAAGTGATGAAGAAGGAGATGAACAAAATCAGAATCAGGTTGGGGAAGGAGAGAAAAATGAGGCACAATTAGAGTTGAATTAAGAAGAGGAGATATTCATTAGAGCCTTAACTAATGTTAATAAGAGACCTCATTTTAATCCACCTAACTATCATGGTAACCTTGATTCAGATGTAATGATATATTGGATTATAGCAAGAGATGAATAAGTACTTTGAACTTGAAGGAACTAGTGAAGAGAAGAAGGTAAAATATGCCCACACTAAGTTAAAAGGACATGCATTGTTATGGTGGGAATATTTACAAATAGATTGGTAGAGAAGAGGTAGAGACAAGATCAAATCTTGGGATAGGATGGTGAGTAAATTAAAAGATAAGTTTTTTACTGGATATTACCAAGTTAGTCTATTTTGGAAGTTGTAGAACTTGAGGCAGAGGGACTTAAGTGTTAAGAGTTACACTGAGGGGTTTTACAAGATGGATATTAGATCTGGTCATGTAGATGATTAAGTTGAACAAGTTTCTTGCTACCTTAATGGTTTAAGGGTGTCAATACAAGATGAAACCATTCTGATACAAATTAGGAGTGTGGAATAAGCTTACAAGTGGGCTTTGAAGGCTGAATAAAAGTTGGACTGAAGGCATGAGCAAAGGAAAAGGGGTAGAGGATGAATATTTCAGAGAGGTTGATCTAGTACTAATACTAGAGGAGGTAGATCTTCTACAGATCAAGGCAAGAATGAGTCAAAAACTAAGTATGATGATCTCTATAGGAGGAATGATAGGAGTTCATATTGCATTGAAGGAAAAGGTAGAGGAAGTTCAGTGAAACTTGTTTCAAATGTGGTGAAGAAGGGCACCAAGCCTTTGAGTGAAAACAAGGGAACTCAATGAAGAAGGCATAAGGTAGTAGGTGAAAAAAATTTGTAGATGAGGAGGCCACTGGATCATTAAACAACAATCAAGTAGAGAAAGGAGCAACCTTGATGACTCGAAGAATCCTATATCATAAAGAACAAGATAAGGAATCTTTACAGAGGAATAATTTGTTCATAACTAGATGGAAGGTACAAGACATGGTGTGCAATGTTGTCATAAACAGTGGCCATTTTTATAATCTTTCCTTGAAATAATTTGTTGAAAAAATGAAGTTGTAGAGGTTGAAGCATTGTAAACCCTATTAGATTGCATGGATACAAGATGAACACAATGTACTTGTAAGTGAACAATGCCTAGTTAAATTCAAGTTTGGAAAGTATTATGATGAGGTTTTGTGTGATACTATACCTATGGATGTGTGTCATATCTTGTTGGATAGACTGTGATAGTATGATAGGCAAGCTATACATGATGGAAGGAAGAATGTATATATCATTGTTTCTAATGGAATGAAACAAAATTTGTTACCTTTAGAAGAACACCTTAAGAATGAAGTGTGTACTAGTGTAAGGATTTGTTTAATGGATGACAAAAAGTTCTTGGATGACATGAGGCATGATAATGTGTGTTTTGATTTAGTACCCAAGAAGTCTAAGGAGATTGTATCAGGAGCAGAACACCCAAAAAAAATCACTCGATTATTGAATGAGTATACATACATCATATCAGATAATGTCCTTGATGGATTACCACTTGTGAGGATTATTATCCATTGTATGGATTTGATACTAGAGGCTATTTTTCCTAACAAAGAAGCCTATAGGATGACACCAACAAAGAATGAAGAAATAAATAGGCAAGTACAATATTTGTTGCAACAGGGATTGATCAGAGAAAGTTTGAGTCTCTGTGTAGTGTCTACAGTATTAACACCTAAGAAAGATGGAAAATGGAGGATTTGTACCGATTCTAAAGCCATCAACAGGATCACAATCAAGTATCGATTTCCTTTTCCAAGGATGGATGATTTGATGGATTGTTTGAGTGGAGACAGATATTTCACCAAGATAGATTTGAAGAGTGGATATCATCAAATTAGAATCAAAGAAGGTGATGAGTGGAAGACCACATTCAAGACAAATGAAGGATTGTATGAGTGGTTGGTAATGCCTTTTGGATTGTCTAATGCACCTAGTAATTTCATGAGGTTAATGAATGAAAATCTGAAGAAATTCTTAGATAATTTTGCCATTATATATTTGGATGATATCTTGATTTTCAGTAAGAGAAAAGAGGATAATTTGATGTATATTAGACAAGTATTGCAGAATTTAAGGGAAGAGAAGTTTCCAATTTGTTGGAATTGTCCCAAGGGATAACTGAGAGGGGGGGGGGGGGGAATNTGAGAGGGGGGGGGGGGTGAATCAATTATCAAGTAATTTAATTATTTCTTCTAATTAAGTACATAATATCATTGAGCATATGCACATTAAGATAACACAAAATAGAACACCACAATTTTGGTTACGGGGAAACCAAAATAGGTAAAAACCCTAGTGGGAATTAGCACACACAAAGAACTGTACTTGAGTATAATAATAAATGTTAGAAGATCTTACAACCCTGTTAGGAGTTTATCTTTACAATGAAATAAGTACAGTGACTTGGTTAAGGGTCAGACCCTATTAGGAGTCTTTTACAAATAACCTTGTTAGGGGTGAGGACTCACTGTCCAAAAGCACACTGCTAAAATCATGAAGGCTGCAACCTTCAATAAAATAGATATACACTATATCTGATAATGAACTATTTGACTAGACCTACTATCTTGATCAGTTCCAATGAATTGTATACACTCTCTACTTCTTCACATAGATCTTTAACTAATGAATGAAATAGCTTTACTGTCCCAAAACAATCAACATTTTGTCCTGTTCTTTTTCTGTCCCTTGTCTTATCATTCATGCTTAATGATCAAAAATGAACTACTATATGTATCTTCTCTAAAAGATATGATCTTCATTGGCTATAGGAATCCCTTCAATGCTTCTCTTGTTAGCTAAACTAAGCACACAACATAATTAGGACCGCACAACTCAAAATGAATAGACGCATCACTTCACATAGTCGGCTCCACCAAAAATACCCAAACGTCATGCTTCATATGAAACATGATTAGCACCTTTAGCTAATTATCTTTGACTCATAAATAAACATTAATTTGAACATGCATATGCCATAGATAGGCGCAAATGAAGAATTAATAAAATTGTTGTCAACTTTTTGAAAACAATCCTCTGAAACTGTGGCTGGTAAACATAGTAACATAATTCAACTGTTACTGA
Source organism: Thuja plicata (assembly GCA_018584345.1). Classification (NCBI taxonomy): domain Eukaryota; kingdom Viridiplantae; phylum Streptophyta; class Pinopsida; order Cupressales; family Cupressaceae; genus Thuja; species Thuja plicata. The sequence goes on along the minus strand of MU224951.1, from coordinate 14,235,659 downwards.
ACTTATGAATCTGCGTGTATGAACACGGTATAATAACTATGTTTGAAACATAAAAACAACCGCGCAAGTCTTCAACATATCCATATTGAAAAGTGAATACAGTACATTGTTGTATACTATATGTTGTCATCAATGACGAACATACAGTCAACTATTTGCATAGAGGAAAATCTCCAACAATCTCCCCCTTTGACATTGATGGAAACATATGTTTAAAAACACCATCAATCCAAAAGTGTCTTCTTTCTTTTTACAATATTCTCAATATCCTCATCAAAGGTTCCTCTTCACTGTTGCATCTCCTTTGACTATGTTTTTATTTTCATGACTATATACTCCCCCAGAGTATATGCTCCCCCTTACTATATACTCCCCCTTTGACATCAATGAAAAAGGATGCCAAATACAAATAAGCACAGGTACTACTCCAGAATTAGAGTATTCAACCACTCATCAGTCACTAAGGACTGATTCATTTTTTGTGAGTTTTATCAGACTTAGGAAAGGGAATTACTCCCACCTTCTTCTTGAGATACTCAAAAGTATCTTTTGATAAAGGTTTCATAAATATGTCTACCAACTAATCTTTGGTGCTCACATAATCTAGCTTCATTTCTCTTTTTGCAACTTTTTCTCTTAGAAAATGATATTTTATTTCTATGTTTTTTGTCTTTGCGTGCATCACAGGGTTCTTTGACATATTAATGGTGCTGGTGTTGTCACCATGGATTAAAATGGGATAATCAATCTGAATTCCAAAGTCTTTAATCATCTGTTTGATCCATACCATTGTTGAATAATTCAATGCGGGTGCTACATACTCAACTTCTGTTGTTGACTAAGAAATACAATTCTGCTTCTTGCTTGTCCAAGTAACCAACCTATCTCCAAGAAATACTGCTCCTCCTGAGGTACTCTTTCTATCATTAATGCAAACTACCCAATCTGCATCTGTGTATACATGAAGTTCTACATTTCTTGAATTAGGATACCATAAACCATAGTCTATAGTTCCCTTTAGATATCTAAATATTCTTTTTATTGCCATTAGGTGATTCTATTTAGGTTTAGCTGCAAATCTCCCAACAATGCCAACTGCATTAGATATATCTGGTCTAGATTGAGTGAGATATATGGGTTTTCCTATCATGGACTTGTAAAGTGTTTTGTCAACTACTGTGGAGTCATCATTTTTATAAATCTTGCTTCTTGTTATCATAGGAGTGCTTACTGGCTTGCAATCTTCCATTTTGAATGTCTTCAATATCTCCTTCACATATTTAGACTAATTTATGAATATACCTCTATTTTTCTGCTTTACATTTAATCCCAAAAAGTGTTTTATAGGTCCAATCATGCTCATTTCAAATTCACTCTGCGTCTCTCATACTATGCTCTCCAGGCATGTTTAAGTCCATAGAGGGCTTTCTTTAGTCTACATACCATGTCTGGTTTGTCTGAAAGTTTGAATCCTTTAGGCTGCTCTATGTAGACTTCTTCCTTCAAGTCACCGTTCAGGAAAGCTGACTTGACATCCATCTAATATACTTTGAAGTTCTTGAATGTTGCATAGGCCAACAACAACTTTATAGCTTCCAGTCTTCTCATAGGGGCAAATGTATCAGAATAATCAATTCCTTCTCTTTGCGCATATCCTTTACATACCAATCTTTCTTTATTTCTTATCACTGTACCATCTTCATTCATTTTGTTTCTGAATATCCACTTAGTTCAAATCATGTTCTTATCACAAGGTCTAGGGACCAATTCGCATGTGTCATTCTTAATTATTTTATCTAATTCTTCTTGCATTGCATTTTTCAAGTCTGAATCATTGCACACATCTTCAACACTTAATGGTTCAATTTGTGAAAGTAAACATACCTCTTTATCAACGGTTGAACCTTTTGCTCTGGATCTTATCAAAACTTTACTGCTTCGATCTCCAATGATATCTTCTTTTGAGTGGTATCTAGATGTATATTTTGAAATTTTAGGTGTGACACTCTCATCTGTGATATGTGATTCTTCTTGACTTGGTTCAGGGTTATTGCATGATACATCAATACAGTCAAACATTTCTTTATAACTGTTTCTTTATTGATAGGTCTAGGTTCATCTTCAATCATAGGTGCATATTAATAATATATTTCTTGAATCATGAACTTCTCATCAATCTTCACATGTGCACTTTCAATGATTTTCTTCAACCTTAAATTAAAACATCTATAAGCTTTGCTCTTAGTAGAGTAACCAAGAAAAATACCTTCATCGCT
>MU224951.1:14204040-14233333 GCA_018584345.1 Thuja plicata | reverse complement strand
CATCTATAAGCTTTGCTCTTAGTAGAGTAACCAAGAAAAATACCTTCATCGCTTCTAGCATCAAATTTACCAACACCATCATCTCTCTTGATGTAGCACTTGCTTCCAAAGATTCTGAAGTATTTTATTGTAGGTACATTACCAAACCAAAGTTCATAAGGTGTTTTGTCTGCACCTAGTCTTAGTTGAATTCTGTTGGTAGTATAGACTGTTGTATTGACTGCATCTCTCCATCAGGTGTGTGCAACTTTCCCTTCAATCATGATAGTGTGCACTGTGTCAAGTATTATCTTGTTTCTCCTTTCTACAATTCCATTTTGTTGAGGGGTTCTGGGTGCACTTAGTTGTCTTTTGATCCCATGTTCTGTGCAGTACTCAAGAAACTTGTCAGAGGTGAATTCTCCTCCTCTATCAGATCTTAGACATTTTATCTTTATTCTAGACCCATTTTCAACTTTAGCTTTGAATATTTTGAGCTTCTCAAAGGCTTCAGATTTGTCTTTCAAGAACGCAACCCACATCATTCTGGAGAAATCATCAACAAAAAAAATGAAATACCTTTCACCATAGTATGATCTTGTTTGCGTAGGTCCACATAAGTCAGTATGCACTAGATCTAATTTGTTCTCTGCAGAGTTTTGTTTTCTTTTGAATGAGGTCCTCACATTCTTTCCCATCACACATTCCCTGCACATAGTATCAATTGGCCTTGCAATACTAGGAAGGTATCTTATTGCTTTTACATTTCTTATCTTTACTATGTTGTTGAAATTGATATGACAAATTCTTTTGTGCCATAACCAACTGTCATCCACTTTCGCAACAAAACAACTTACTTCGGAGTTAAGCTGAAAAACATTGCCTTTGGTCTTTAAACCTGATGCAATCATGTCTCCTTCTTTGTTGTTAATAATGCACCTGTTGTTTTTGAATTCTAACTGATATCCTTTATTAAGAAACTAACCAACACTTAGTAGGTTATGATGTAAACCATCAAAATATAGAAAATCATCTGTCTTGGTCTTCCCATCTAAGGTGATAGATCCTCTACCTATGATAGGTTTGGGAGTGTTATCTCCAAATCTAACCATGCCACCTATGTACTTATCTAGATGTAAAAATCTATCTTTGTCTCCTGTCATGTGATGTGAACACCCGTTGTCTATGATCTAGTCTATTTTGATGTCTGCTTGTGAAACTAAATCCAATTCTTGTGCTTTCTTTTCATCTTCGATTTCTATTGTTTCAATCATTTTTTCATTATCTTTAATTGCAACGAATCCAATTTCATCTTCCCCTGAATCATCATCAATCACATCATCTTCAACATGATAACACTCCTTAGTATATTTGGGTTTGTAATCTGATCTGAACTTCTTGACTCTTGCAGGACACTTGGATGCAAAGTGGCCAACTTTTTTGCATGAAAAACATTTGAATGGTAGTTGTCCTCCATATTTTCCTTTACCTTTCCTTTCTTTCTTAGCAATCATGGAAATGATTTCTTCTAGTTCTGTATCAACTTCTTCTTTCTCAATATTACTAGAGATGCTCAAGGTTTTATTACCATGGATTGAGGCTTTCAAAGTTGTTTCCATTTTAGGTTCTGTCTTCAGTCTTGATATCTCAAATGCAGATATTTTGCTGATCAAGGTTTCTCTTTTGAAGTCCTTTGAGAATTGCATGATTTCATCCAAGATGTTTATCTTGATTTCATAATTTGCTGTCAATGTAGTCATCAGTTTGTCCATTATATCTTCCTATGTGATTTCTCCACCATTGTTACTGATTCCTGAGACTGCTTCATTAATCCTCTGATTGTAAGCTCTGATGTTTTCTTCAGGTAGCATCTCTAAATTGTTGTATCTTTTCTTCCATGTCTTTCTACGTGCATTCTTGGCTTGGATGTCTCCTTCAAACATGTCTTCTAGGTATTTCCAAATTGAATATGCTTTGTCTGCCTTCTTGATCTCAGAAAATTCATTGTCAGATAGGGCACTGATTAGGGCTTCTTTGGCTATTACATTTTGGGTGAATACTTCCTTTTGTTTATTAGTAGAGTCTTCTTCTGCAAGGTCTTTCAAGGTAGGAACATCAATTTTGTGAGTAGAAACCTCATAGATCTCAAAACCAACGCACTGAAGATGTGTTATCATTTTTTTTCTTCCAGTCAAGATAATTCTCACCATCAAACTTAGGACTCTCTTTCTTGAAGTACGCCATTTGATCTACCTTAAGCTGTTAGGCTTTCTCTCCAAGGCACTTGGCTTTGATACCAATTTTTGGAATTATCCCAAGGGATAACTAAGGGGGGGTGGGGGTGAATTAGTTATTAGCTAATTTAATTCTTTCTTCTAATTAAGTACAAAATATCATTGAGCATATGCACATTAAGATAACACAAAATAGAACACCACAATTTTGGTTACAGGGAAACCAAAATAGGTAAAAACCCCAGTGGGAATTAGCACCCACAAAGAACTATACTTGAGTATAATAATCCCTGTTAGAAGATCTTACAACCCTATTAGGAGTTTATCTTTACAATGCAATAAGTACAGTGACCTAGTTAAGGGTCGGACCCTGTTAGGAGTCTTTTACAAATAACCCTGTTAGGGGTGAGGACTCACTGTCCAAAAGTACACTACTAAAATGATGAAGGCTGCAACCTTCAGTAAAATAGATATACACTATATCTGATAATGAACTGTTTGAGTAGACCTGCTCTCTTGATCAGTTCCAATGAATTGTATACACTCTTTGCTTCTTCACATAGATCTTTAACTGATGAATGAAATGGCTTTACTATCCCAAAACAATTAGCATTTTGTTATGTTCTTTTTCTGTCTCTTGTCTTATCATTCACGCTTAGTGATCACAAATGAACTGCTATACGTGTCTTCTCTAAAAGATATGATCTTCGTCGGCTGTAGGAATCCCTTCAATGCTTCTCTTGTTGGCTAAACTAAGCACGCAACATAATTAGGATCAGGAAACTCAAAATGAATAGACACATCGCTTCACATAGTCGACTCCACCAAAAATACTCAAATGTCATGCTCAAATGAAACACGATTAGCGCCTTTAGTTAATTATCTATGACTCATAACTAAACATTAATCTAAACATGCATATCCCATAGATAGGCACAACTGAAGAATTAATGAAATTACTATCGGCTTTCTGAAAACAATCCTCTGAAACCATGGCTGGTAAACAGAGAAACATAACTCAATTGTTACTGAACTTTTGAATCTGCGTGTATGAACATGGTATAGTAACTATGTCTAAAACATAAAAACAACCGCGCAAGGCTTCCACATATCCATATTGAAAATCGAATACAATTCACTGCTGTATACAATATGTTGTCATCAATGACAAACATACAGTCAACTATTTACACAAAGGCAAATCTCCAACACAATCAGCATCAAAAAGTGTACTGTCATGAAAGAGGAATTAATGTATTTAGGATTTGTAATATCTGCTGAAGGATTCAAGATGGATCCTAAGAAAGTGAAAGCCATTTTTGAGTTTCCTACACCAAATAATGTTGGAGAGGTAAGATCATTCCATTTGTTGGCTAGTTTTTACCAAAAGTTCATCAGAAACTTTAGTTCAACCTATGGACCGATGACGAAAACTATGAGAGGAGATAGGAAGGAATTTAAGTGGACACATGGGGAATGAAGGAGTTTTTAATTACTGAATAAAAATGTGACAAAAAAATTGGTGTTATCTTTACCTAATTTTAATAAGGTATTTCAAGTAGACTGTGATGCTAGTGGAAATGCAACTGGAGTTGTCTTGAGTCAATAGGTGAGGCTTGTTACATACTTTAGTGAGAAGTTGAATGATTCTACAATAATTTATTCAATGTATGATCATGATTTTTATGCCATAATCCAAGCATTGAAGAAATGGAGACATTATTTTCTACCTAGGGAGTTTTTATTGTATACTGGCCATCAAGCATTGAAGTACTTGAGAAAACAAGGTAAGTTAAATCAGAGAGATATGAGATAGGTTGAGTTCATACAGACCTATACATTTGTGTTGAAACATATAAAGAGTGTTTTTTCAAATAGAGTTGTTGATGCCTTGAGTAGGAGAAGAGCTTTGTTGACTAAAATTAAGATAGCAGTATTGGGATTTGATGAGTTAAAAATATTGTATGAGGATGATCTAGACTTCACCGAACCTTGGAAATCTTGTAGAGAACCTATTGTTGCATACATGAGTTAATGGTTAGATTATTTTATTCTTGATAGAATGTTATTCAAAGGTAGTTAGTTTTGTATACCCAAAAGTTCTATGAGAGGTAATATTATTAAGGAAAAATATAGTGGAGGATTGGCAGGACATTTTGGCATTGATAAGACAGTAGCCTTGGTGAGTGAGCACAACTTTTGGCCGCAATTTCTGAAGGATGTGTGAAATTTTTTTCAGGGTTGTAAAGTGTGTCATGTTGAAAATGGTAGTAGTCAAAATGTGGGATTTTATACACCTTTGATATTACCGTTTAGACCTTGGGAAGATGCGAGCATGGATTTTGTGCTTGGTTTGCCAAAGACACAAATAAGCTATGATTCATTTTTTGTGGTTGTGGACAAATTTTATAAAATGAAACATTTCATTCCTTGTAAGAAGAATATAGATGCAATGCATGTAACTCATCTATTTTCAAGGATATTGTGAGATTACATGGATTACCTAAAAGCATTATTTTAGACAGGGATGGCAGGTTTGTTGGTTATTTTTGGAGAACACTTTGGAGGAAGATGAAGGCTGATTTGAAGTATATTTCTACTTTTCATCCATAGACCGGTGGATAGAAAGAGGTTTTGAACAAGAGTTTAGGGAATTTGTTGAGATGTTTAGTTGGAGACAAGCCAGGAAATTGGGATTTAGTTTTGCCTCAAGCAGAGTTTGCTTATAATAATTCAGTAAATAGGAGCAAAGGGAAGACACCATTTGAGATAGTCACTAGTTTTAATCCTAAGGGAGTGGTAGAATTTAGGGATTTTAGTGATGATGTTAAGAGGAGTGTTGAAGGAGAAATTTTTTCTGAGGTTATGAAGTCATTACATGAACGAGTGAGACGAAATTTGGAGAAAATGAGTCAGGCTTACAAAAGGAGAGCAGACATGAAATGAAGACATAATGAATTTCAGGTAGGAGACGAAGTTATGCTATACTTACAAAAGGGTAGATTTCCTATTGGTAATTACAAGAAGTTAAGGATGAAGAAATTTGGTCCTTGTAAGATCTTGAGGAGATTTGATTCAGAGAATGCATATGAAGTAGAGTTACCAGAAGACATGAATATATCACCTATATTAAATGTTGTAGATTTGTATGAATATCATAAATCATATTCCATTAGCAGTGATGGATCAGATGTGGATTAGTATCCTAAGAAGAAAATGGATCAAATAGAGAATATTTTGGATAGCCGAGTTGGTAGAAGTATAAGAAGTGAGGAGTATATGGAGTATCTTGGTAAATGTAATGAAAAACTAGTAGAAGATTATTCATGGATTTCTTAGGCTAAGGTTGACCATTTTGGTTTTCCTTTGGACCTAGCAAAGTGGGAGGCTCACTTTTCAAATAACCTCGAGTGTTTGATGCAGGAGCATCTTGGTACCTTGGCAATCTTGCATTAACCAAAAATATTTGTTTTCATGTTTTCCTATTTGATCACTTTTGGTGTTTCTTTCTGCGATTGTTCTTTGTATATGTTCAAGTTATGTGATCCTTACATCATGTTCATGACTTCTTGATGGACATTCTCATAGGTTTGTGCATGAGATTTTGTAGATTATTGGCGAGACTGTCCTGTTCTTTATTTTTTTGGCCACTCTTTGTATTTTGATCTCGCAAAGGTATCCTGATTGGTGAATCTTAACAAATCATTTCTTGATGATGTTATGTTTTTGGCCAACCTTCTTGAGGGATTATATTTCATATTTCATCATTGGAAGTTGATCCTAATGTTTTGGTTCTTGACCTATTGTTGTAACATGTTTTATTTCTTATTGGGAAATGTGAAATTTCTAGGCCGAACTGATGTTTGTGAAGGCTTTATAAGCTTATAGATTTGTTCCTAAAAAGGAAGAGTTTCATAAGATTATCTTATTGTAACTATAGCTAAGTATTTTTTAAGGGTTTCTAATTGTAATCAGGCTTGTATGCCTGACATGTATGATTGTATGTTGTAGATCCATTGTATATGCTTTTCTAATGATAATAAAGAACTGGTCTCTCATTTTTCCCTATTTTTCTTGTTGCTTCCATTGTGTAATTCATGCTGCAAGGATCAGACATATCTCTTTGAGTTTCTTCCATCCTTGATTGCATCAAATACAATAAGATACATTGTAACCATCGTCGGGGATAAATACATGCTCAAAAGTTTAGAGCTAGGTGGAGTCGATGTTTGGTACCTACCATCACTACAACATACATAGATCAAGTGTGGTTTCTCACATAATAATATAGCCAAAGCACATGAATAATAATCTAGAAACTAAAACTAATGAAAGGTCATTTTAATGACATGATCATTCTTATATATTTGAATGTTACAAAGTCATTCCTTTCATATTTAAAATCTTCAATTAAAATATAATAATAATTTTATTTAAACAAAGCATTTAAATAAAATTTAATGGAAATAACAACATATATTAACAATCCTTGATCTAGATAATATCCAAACATGATATAGAACAATATTCTAATATCCATTGGCACATACATCAGTGCAACAATCATCAAGTTTCATCAAGAACCATATGACCAAAATATCTCAAATAACATATTAACCAGATATCGTCATATAACTTCTTGTCATATCATTATAGAGTCATCATGCATCTATGATCATCATTGAATCATAAGAATAAACTATAATCTAAGTAGTAGTGATATCAATATGAAAAAAAGGAATCAAAACTATACTGGGTGCATCACATGAATGTCAATACCAAAAGAATAATATATGAATAGTCATAGAATCAAAAAATAGAGTCTATCTCAAATTAAAATACACAAGCACAAAATATAACCGTGGGATGCACTGCATACCCCCTCCCCCCAAGCATAGGCTTACTCTTGGAACTCTGCAAAAATATAGGGGTACAAATCTCTCAATTGTGAAGCATCCACTTAAGTAGCTAAAGTATCATAGCTCATGTTCCATCAGACCCTTACTTTCTCTATGTCTCAACTCCTGAGGGTTAGCCTTTGATGTTTTAGAATGCATATGGGCTCCAAAGAAAGCCTCTCATCCTCTACTTATAAAACATCCCAATCAAGAACATGGGTCACATTAGTAATATATTATCTAAGCATATAACCATGAAAAAGATCATAGATATTAGATAGGCTAGGAAGAAACACTAGGTATTAGGAACTAGGACAAATCCTCTCTAGAATCTTTAAAGGTCTAACAAAATGCATTGATAACTTAGAGCCTTTCCCATAATATATGGATATCTTCCATGACTAATCTCATAAGAACACGTGATCTATGGGAATTGGCATACTTCTGTTAGAATAACTGAGAGGGGGGGGGGGTGAATCAATGAGAATTAGTCTCCTCACAAATTATCATATAGTCCCAAATTTCTCCAAATGTATACCAAAACAAATTAAAATTTAAAAAGTATTCTGTAATCTCAAAATATCATCAATAGTGTTTACTGAATATCAGTAAATTAATACTGTGATTACCAATTTAGGTCAATAAAGTAATGTGTAAAGTAAAATAACAATCCACAACATTCATGCACATTGACACATATATTTTTAATGTGGAAACCCTTCTAAGGGAAAAACCACCTAGGATCGGTAACCCAAAATAGTTTCACTCTTCTAAAGTGAGCTCGGTGAAGATCTAACCCTGTTAAATGTTACAATGCACACTATTAAATGTGACCTTGTTAGAGGATTTAAAACTAACAGTTCTCTCTTGACCATGCATTCACTATGGGGTCAACAAGAAAACACTCAAAATTCTCTGAATGTTATAATAAAGACTTCGCTATCCTACTCGGTTAAGAGATTTATCTGTAACAATGGTTAAACTGATACAGTAATGATCTGATTCAAATACAAGTATGTTTTTTAGATATTCAGATCTATGCTAAGTACATAATACCTCTGATCAATTTTTACTTATTCAGTTCATCTCATACTTCATACTTGTTCTACTCGGTAATCCTCTTTCCTTTGTCACTCGATTATGTCTGCAGAAAATGCTTAGTTCTGTCTTTAACCAGTTTGATCAGTCATGCATAAAATCACATATATGCACTTCAGGTGTATGAATCAAAATGAATCTCTTGTATCTTATATAGAAATCATAGATCATTTAATTTTCATCCTTTAGATCTTGCCTCTTAATCTCCATCGTTCATTTTCCCACTTGATCCTTCCTCGATAGTTGTGTTAAAAACATGTTTCAATCTTTTTTATTCGATCTTCCTTGAATTTTCATAATTGTTTGATCAAATAACAAACTTTATCTTTTACCTTGAAATCATAAATTTCTAGCTCAGCATCCTAGTCGGCCTCAATTTGAATTAATTTCTCAGTCTTAGTATTACCCATGTTGTGTCGGTGATCCCTAGCTCGGTTATCATTGTGCTCGGTATACATTGTGTTTTACTCGGTTATTACTATCTCTCGGTGTATACATAACTCTTCATTTACTGATCACATAAACACTGTTTGTTCCAGATCTTCAAATCATAACAAACATTTTCCACCATAATAATACTCAAATAAGTTGACATCAATGACAATACATTAACGGGTAATGTTTATCATCACTTCTGCAACTCGGTTAAATATCAATAAATGAATTCAAACATATAATCAGTTGTAGTTCATCAATCTCTCTCTTTGGCATTAATGGAAACACAATATGAAATATGCAATATAAAATGCCATGCAACAAAATACCAAACTTTTGTTCTACAACTGCAACAATTATGTAGCTCTCCCTAGATTGAATATAAGTTGTGTCAGTATAAACAAAAACTTCACCATGCAGAGTCTCCCTGCAGTTTTGACATTTCAGCTCTTGAATCTCTATGTATATTAGATATGTCTTTGATCTCCCTTTATTTGTACTCCCTCAATGATCAACTCTCTCCTTTAGATGGATACATATTTCATTGAATCATCTCTTTATATTTCATCGATAAACTCTCTCCCTTTGACAACAATGCCAAAAAGAAAATATTCTTCTCTTCAGTAGCCAAATTTTTTTTTTTTGATTTTCGGTGCGGTAGGTACCTTTTAGTGTATGGATATGTCTCTGTCAGTCCAGTTCATCTTTGCATAAACATGATTGATATTCTGATTTCATGTAGGTTGATGCAACCTCCTCATTAGCTTAGTTACCAATAGAAAAGGGACGAACCCCTAGTCTACCTCTCAAGTACTCAAATGTATCCTTCAATAAGGGTTTTGTGAATATGTCAGCAAGTTGTTATTTTGATTGTACATATTCCAGTATTACTTTTTTATCTTGTACTTGTTCCCTTAAGTAGTGATAATTTATAGATATGTGCTTTTTTTTGCATGCATCACAAGATTCTTTGAAATATTTATAGCACTTGTATTAACACAATAAATCACCACTGGTTCAGTGATCTCCTCATTCATTCCTTTCTTTAGTTGTTTTTTCCATGCTATGTTAGAACAATTTATAGCAGTAACAACATACTCTACTTCTTCAGTTGACTGAGATATGCATCCTTGCTTCTTGCTTATCCAAGTAACTAGTCTTTCTCCAATAAAGAATGCTCCACCAGTAGTGCTTTTTCTATCATCTATTTTCCCAGCCCAATGAACATCAGTATAAAATTTTAATTTAAACTTTCCTTCTCTTTTATACCATAGTCCATAATCCTCAGTATTCTTCAAATATCTAAAAATTATTTTTACAGTAGTCATATGTGATTCTCTGGGGTTAGCAAAAAATCTTGCAACTATTCCAACTGCATGTGCAATGTCAGGTCTTATGTGAACAATATACATCAATTTACCAATCATAGATCTGTACAAGGTTTGATTTACCTCAGGTGTCTTGTCTTCTTTGGTCAATTTGCATCCTATCACCATTGGTGTTCCGACTGGTTTTGATTCTTCCATTCTGAATATATTTAGTACTTCCTTGATGTATTTTGATTGAGTAATGTAGATACATTTAGTCTGTTGTAAAATTTGCAATCCTAGAAAAAAAATGATCTCACTAAACATTGACATTTCAAATTCTTTCCTCATTTCATCACCAAATGAAGTGCATAGGTTATCATTACCCCCAAATATAATATCATCAACAAATATTTCAGCAATAAGTGCCTTATCATCATTTCCTACTTTTAAATACAAATTGTTGTTGTCACTTGTTCTAATAAATCCAGTACTTATAAGATAAGAATGCAATCCTTCATACCATGCTCTCGGTGCTTGTTTCAGTCAATATAAATCTTTGTGTAACTTACATACTATGTTTGTTTTAACAGGATCAAAAAATCCCTCAGGTTGTTCAATGTATACCTCTTCTTCCAGTATTCCATTAAAAATGAAGACTTCACATCCATCTGATATACCTTGAATCCATTATATGCAACGTATGCAAGTAGTATTCTTACTCCTTCAAGTCTAGCAAAAAGTGCAAAAGTTCCTCTGTAGTCAATTCCTTCTTGTTGTGCATACCCTTTGCAAACCAATATTGCTATATTTATGGTTACATTCCCATCTTCATTAAGTTTGTTTCTAAAAATCCATTTGGTACCAATGACATTTTTATCACTCGATCTCGGTACTAATGTCCATGCCTTATTTTTCTGTATCTGCTCAATTTCCTCATTCATAGCTTTAATCCATTCTTCATTTTCTAATGCATCTCTAACATTCTTAGGATCAAATTCACAAATTAAACAAGTATCATCTCTAAACTTACTTCTTGTCAACATGTCTTCTCTTTTATCTCCAATAATCTAATTCTTTGGATGTTATCTTCGTACATATTTAGCAAGTATAGGTTCAACTCTTGGTTCTTCATTATCTTGTTCTGTATGTTCATTGTCTCTTGGTTCATGATCTTTTATTTCAGCATTTTCTGGATTCTCAGTCTGTGCTACCTATTGCTTGGTGACATTACCTTGTTGCATGGTAACATTAGGCATCTACATCAATATAGTATCAGGTTCTTCCCAGTAAACAAATTTACTGTAATCCTCCAGTTATTTCATGTTGTCCTCATCATTCAACTCAACAAATTCATCAACCTTCACATTTGCACTCTCAATGATTTTGTTAGATGTCTTGTTCAAACATTTGTAAGATTTACTCTTAGTAGAATATCTAAGAAATATTCCTTCATCACTTTTCAAATCAAATTTACCATTTCTCTCATCTTTCAGAATATAACACCGACTACCAAATATTCTAAAATAACTTACATTCGGTGTATACCCATACCATAGCTCATGAGGTATTTTGTTTGAATATTTCTTCAGCTGTACTCAGTTCAGTGTGTAAACAGCTATGCTGACTGCTTCTCTCTAGTATTTTTGTGCAACACTCTTTTCAATCATCAATGTTCTGGCACAATCAATAATTGATCTATTTCTTCTTTCAGCAATCTCATTCTGCTATGGTGTCCTTGGTGCAGAAACTTGTCTCTTGATTCCATACTCATTACAAAAATTAGTGAACTCATAAAAAATAAATCCACCTCCTCTATCAGATCTCAAACACTTAAAATCTCTACCAGTTTCATTTTCCACTTTAGCTTTACACCACTTAAACATCTTAAATGCTTCAAATTTTTCTTTTAGGAACATGACAGTCATCATCCTAGAGTAGTCATCAACAAATAAAATAACATATCTATCCCCATAATAGCTCTATGTTCTCATTGGTCCACATAGGTAAGTATGAACTAACTCCAAAATGTCATTAGATGAAAAATTCTTGCTCTTGAAACTAGATTTTGACATCTTTCCCATTTTAAAATTTTTGCACATTACATGGTCTGGTTTAGATAATCTCGGTAAGCCTCTAACTTTTCTTTTTCTACTAATCTTAGCCATGTTGTCAAAATTTACATGACAAAGTCTTTTATTCCATAACCATATATCTTCATTCTTTGCCAATAAACAATTAGTTTCAGTCGTGTCAAGATAGAATAGGTTACCTTTAGATTGTTCACCAGTGCCGATCAATTTTCCTTTTCCATCATATATTCTAGCTTTTCTATTCTAAAATGCAACTTGGTGACCTGTGTTATTCAACTGTAAAACACTCAACAGATTTTAGTTAAGTCCTTTGACCCAATAAGCATTTTCACATTTTATTTGATTGTTCAACATTATATTACCTTTTCCTTTCACTTGACAGGGTGTATCATTTCCCATTCGTACTGATCCTCCATCATAATGTTCAAAAAATTCATATTTTCCTTTATCACCAGTCATGCGATGTGTACAACCACTATCAATAACCCAAGTATCATGTTTGCTAACTTTAGAGATAAGCGTTGTTTCTACATACCTTTCATCTTCATCTGAATCATCTTTCAAAGCTATGAACACCGTCTCAATATCTTCATCACTGTTAGAACTACTATCATTAACTTTATCTTCAACAATGTAACAAGCTTTCTTACCTTTATCTTTATAATCTCAGTTATCTCTTATGTCATACTATTGGTTGCTTCTGTAGTCTCGGTCATCCTTTCTATCATTAGATCTATCATTTCTATCATCATTCCTTTTGTTAGGATACCTTGCAGCAAAATGGCCAATGTCTTTATAGTTAAAACATATCAAAGGTAGTTTACCTTTATATCTTCCTTTACCTTTGTGCAATCTTCTAACCATTAAAGCTTCAAGCTCATCAAGTTTGTTATCATCACTATCACTATCACTATTATTTATGATTATGTGCTTGCTACTAGATTTACCAATTTTCAAAGTAGACAAAATGCAGACTCCATAGATGGTACAATACTGTTGTCAAAGTTAATCAGCTCAAAAGAAATCAATCTTCCAACAAGACTATCAATAGTAATGTTATTTCCAGGTGCAGATCTCATTTTATGTATTGCAGAGACTCTTATAAAATAAATAGGCAATAGAGTTCTAAGAATCTTACTCGCAATAGTGTCTTCATCAATGGTTCCACCAGATCATCAAATATCATTCAAAATTTCCTTAAGTCGAGTACTATACTGTGTTATGTTTTCTCCTTCCTTCATTCTCATGTCATCAAACTTTCCATGAAGACTTTCAGTTTTGCAGGCTCTTAGTACATTTGCATCTCCTCCATAAACTAGTGTAAGTTGATCCCACATTTGCTTGGTAGTTGTACATGTCTTGATGTCCTCAAATTCTGCATCAGTAAGTGAAGAATCAATATACACCATGATAAGGTTATGTTCATATTTCTCTTTCATCTGATTTACAGTCAAAGTTCTAGTAGGTAGAATGAATTCATTATCCTGATAATCTGCAATGTTGTCTCCAATACCTAATAAATATAGTCACATTCTAATTTTACATGTCAAGAAGTTATCCTTGTTCAGCTTAGGTGCGTCTCTCTTATGCATCTTGTGATCTTTAGCTTAAGTCCTTCAAAAATTTCTTCTAAGCACTATATGCTCTTTGATAAGCACTATATTCTCTAATACGAATTGTTAGAATAACTGAGAGGGGGGGGGGGTGAATCAGTTAGAATCAGTCTCCTCACAAATTATCCTATAGTCCCAAATTTCTCCATATGTATACCAAAACAAATTCAAATATAAAACTCAACTCAGTGAAAATGTATTCTATAATCTCAAACTATTATCAATAGTGTTTACCGAATATCAGTAAATTAATACTGTGATTACCGATCTAGGACAATACAGTAATGTGTAAGTAAAATAATAATCCACAATATTCATGCACATTGACACATATTTTTAACGTGGAAACCCTTCTAAGGGAAAAACCACCTAGGACTGGTAACCCAAAATATTTTCACTCTTCTGAAGTGAGCTCAGTGAAGAGCCAACCTTGTTAAAGGTTACAATGCACACTGTTAAATGTGACCTTGTTAGAGGATTTAAAACTAATAGTTCTCTTTTGACAATGCATTCACTATGGGGCCAACAAGAAAATACTGCACATTCTCTGAATGTTATAATAAAGACTTCAATGTTCTACTCGGTTAAGAGATTTATTTGTGACAATGGTTAAAATGATACATTAATGATCTGATTCAAATACAAGTCTGGTTTGCAGATATTCAGATCTATGCTACGTAAATAATACCTTTGATTAACTTTTACTTCTTTAGTTCATCTCATACTTCATACTTGCTCTGCTTGGTAATCCTCTTTCCTCTGTCACTCGGTTATGTCTGCAGAAAATGCTTGGTTATGTCTTTAACCATTTTGATCAGTCATGCATAAACTCAGATGTATGTACTTCAGGTGTATGATTCAAAATTATTCTCTTGTCTCTTATATATAAATCATAGCTCATTTAATTTTCATCCTTCAGATCTTGCCGCTTAATCTCCATCATTCATTTTCTTGCTTGATCCTTCCTCAAGAGTTGTGTTAAAAACACGTTTCAATATTTGTTGTCCAATCTTCCTTGATTTTTCATAACCATTTGATCAAATAAAATTTTTTATCTTCTACCTTGAAATCATCAATTATTAGCTGAGCATCCTAGTCGGCCTCAAGTTGAATTAATTTCTCGGTCTTAGTATGAACTGTGTTGTGTCAGTGATCCCTAGCTTGGTTATCACTGTGATCAGTATACACTATGTTTTACTTGATTATTACTATCTCCTGGTGTATACACAACTCTTCATTTACCGACCACAAAAACATTGTTTGTTCCATATCTTCAAATTATAAAAAATGTTTTCAATCATAATAATACTCAAATAAGTTGACATCAATGACAATACATTAACTGATAATGTTTATCATCACTTTTGCAACTAGGTTGAATATCAACAAATGAATTCAAACATATAATTAGTTGTAGCTCATCAAATTCTTCTGATGATCCTAAGTGGTAACCAAATGCTCTCTAATATAGACAACCTTCTCCTTCATATCCTAAAGCATCTCTGGACACAAAATAACATGGTCCTCTAAATATTCCCAAATTAGAGGTGTATATATGGTCAACCATATAAGGCTCGTAAAGGAAACATGCCAAGAGAACTATGATACCCATTATTCTAGGTAAACTCAACCTGGTACAAGTAGTCCTCCCACCAATTTTGATGGTCCATCACATATATACGAAGCATGTCCTTAAGGAATTGATTCACCTTCTATGTCTAAATGTCAGTCTTAGTATGATATGCATAACCAATATTGAGTTGGGTCCCTAAAGCATGCTAAAGGGATGTCTACAATACTAAAGTGAACACTAGATCCCTATTATAAATCATCCTAAGATGTATCCTATGCAATCAAACTATGTCCTCCATAAATACACATGCTAAAAATGCAATAGTATAAGAGGATCTCATTGGAGAAAAGTGAGCCACCTTGGACAACTTTGTTAATGTTTTACCATGAATGAAAATAAGTAGAAAAATTTCAAAAAAGAAACAATAAGATACTAATATTTATCCTGGGAAAACCCTCCAACTTGAGGGAAAAAACCCAGCCACATAAGAAATGATGTTTT
Organism: Thuja plicata; assembly: GCA_018584345.1. Classification (NCBI taxonomy): domain Eukaryota; kingdom Viridiplantae; phylum Streptophyta; class Pinopsida; order Cupressales; family Cupressaceae; genus Thuja; species Thuja plicata. The sequence continues at coordinate 14,217,602 of MU224951.1, read as the reverse complement.
ATTGATAAAATAATAGAGATTTTTGTACAATGCTTCAAACTGGACCAACAATACATCTAATACAAATAGAACCAACAATATAATGCGTGACTAACACCTCACCATTGTACAAGATAAAGAAATATATAGAATACTTAACTCTTTATCTTTGAAACTAAAGACTCTTTATATTCCAAGCACAAGTCTCTTCATTTTAAATGGATGTCTTTTCACATCTCCATGCAAGTCTTTTCAATATTACATCAAAAGAAAGATAACTCTCAATGCTATATTACATCAACACTCCCTCTTATCTAGGGAGGTATCTTTCCAGATTCTAATGTCATGGATTCTCTCAACATGACCCTTATAATGGCTACACCCATTGTGAGAAAACCAAAAACTTTATCACAGATTCTCTCAATTTGATATTGTCATCTCAACATGACGTTCACCATGGATACTCCTAGAGAGTGAATAACACAAGAACTAAGTCATGGAGTCTCTCTCATGAAATCAACCATAACTGCTCCTATAGGGTGGAATAAGGGATTTCATCTCAAACTTATTTCGCAAAGAAGAATGCATTAACAAGGGATTGCACCTTGAACTTCTCCCTCTTAAAGAAGAACCCATTAACAAGGGATTTCACCTCGAACTTCTCCCTTACAAAGAAGAACTCATTAACAAGGGATTGCACCTCAAAATTCCCCCTCACAGAGATGAACTCATTAAAATCATGTATAAGAATCACTGAATCTAAGACTCTCTCTCGACAAGAGAAACAATCTCATAACTTTGATAATTAAAATAAAATACATTTGGATCTAATGCTTGACCAAACAATGAGCTTTTATAGTCATACTACTTCACAAGCTTGTTGATCCTCTACAAAGGACTTGGAACTCTCACTCTTCAATAAAAGCTCCCTTTGAATCTTCAAACACTTGCATCAACCTGCAGACATATTAAAGTTCAGGACTGTTCTCCTCGACCTCATCTCAAATCATCCTCTACTCTGGAGCTACCAATTTCAAATTTAGTTTGACTGTACAAATCTGATCTCTACAGATGAAGAGTCTCCCTCTAAATATCATTTCTTCTCTTCGAAGAAACAAATCACAATGACAAACTGTATAGGTTTTTCCTCTTAAATGATGTTATGTGACACCAATACAGTTTCATGACTGCAAGCAGTGCTCCTCATGTTCATTTCTATAGCCTACATGACCTTGCATGTAATCTCTCATCATCTAGTTTCTTCTCTATCCATCCTAGAAGCATTTTTAGAGAGATTAGTAGAAGTTTATAGAATCAAACTATCCAAAAGAAATATACCGTTCAATGCTAAAAACATACACTATTCACTATTCCCAATGTTAATGCATGAATTAACTATATAAAATTCATGATCAATATTCAAAGGTACAATCATAGACTACTTATCTCTCATTGTTTAATATTCCTCACAATACACCATCAAACCTTTTAGCAGTAATATCTTGCATTGTACTTAAGAAATTTTCAACATTATTTCTCTATGAAGCGCTGAATACATTCATACAACCATATAGAGGAAGCCAATTTCACTTATCAAGAATGCAAGTTAGTAGAAGATATGAAGAACAAAAATCACATAATTTATTATTGCTCCCCACTTTACAGTTGCATACAAATCCTTTACTTCTTGAAACACAAACGCCCAACTCCAATGATAGTCATCATTCATACTCCTCTAAAAACTTACACATATACATGATCCCATATTCCAACCCCTCTCATGAGAGAGTCAAGGCTGTCCAAGCTCTGATACCATGTTAATGTTTCACCATGAATAAAAATAAGTAGAAAAACATCAGAAAATAAATAATAAGACACTAATATTTATCCTGGGAAAACCCTCCAACTTGAGGGAAAAAACCCAGCCACACAAGAAATGATGTTTTATTGATAAAATAATAGAGATATGTGTACAATGATTCAAACTGAACCAAGAATACATCTACAACATACAAAACCAACAATATAATGCATGACTAACGCCTCACCAATGCACAAGACAAATAAATATATAGAAGACTTGACTCTTCATCTTTGAAACTGAAGACCCTTTATATTCCAAGCACAAGTCTCTTCATTTAAAATGGATGTCTCTTCACATCTCCATGCAAGTCTTTTCAATTTCCAAATTTCTAGACCCTTCACATTTCTTGGACAAGTGATTCACCTTTAGGAGAAAGATAACTCCCGACGCTATATAAAATCAACAAAATTATTTACCATAACCATAATAGTATCATGATGATATAATGATATAGGTAGTCCTTTGATGAAATAAGTGGATATAGCTTCCTAATTCCACTCAATAATGAATGTGACTACAAAAGTCTTGCTAGATGCTGATATTTTTCCTTCACCCTCTAACACTCTAGACATATAGCTATAAAATTAGAAATATTATGCCTCCTCCTAGCCCAATAATACAACTTTATAAGGTCAACATACATCTTCTTGATGCTAGGATGCAATGAATACAACACATGATGTACCTCTGAAATAACTAAGGAATGAAGATAAAATGAAATTGGGACATGAATATAGCCAAGGTGTTGCAAAAGTCCATCCTCTAAAGAATACCCTACAAGCCTTCCCTCAAAGGCTCTCTCAAACTCAATCTATGCCCTAACTTCTTGGTACCAAGTATCACTGGGTAAATTTTCAAGAATATGGCTACACAAATCTACACCAAGAGAAAAAAAACTAAGATCTCACACTTTCTCCTACTCAAGGCATCTGCAACAACATTCTCTATCCCTTGGATGTAATGAACATCAAAATTGTACTCACAAAGGAATTCCATCCAATTTTATTGTCGTGTGTTCAAGTTTAACTGAGTAAATATATATTGTAAGCTATGATGGTCCTTATATAACTCAAACTAATACCCCAAAATAAAATGTATCCAGTACATATGCACCTACACAATCATTATTAATTCTAAATCATGGGTGGTAAATTTTAGCTCATGATCCTTGAGCTTCTAGGAGTCATATGTAATCACTCATCCATCCTGCATAAGAAGTACCCCAACACAATTCAATGATGCATCAATGCAAACTACAAACTCAACACCAAGATCTGGAACTTCCAAGATAGGTGCTTACTAGTAAATTTATCCTTAAGATCCTAAAAATGATGATTCATAGTGATTGAACCAGACAAACATCTTCCCTTTCTTCTAAAGAGAAGTGATAAGGTGTGCCAGCCAAGGAAAATCCTTCATGAATTGGTAGTAGTAATCCACAACAACTATGAAAATATAAATCTATAAGATATTGATCAATGTTGTTAAATCTATATTGATCTAGATCTTTGATGGATCAACTACAATACCCTCTCCTGAGACGATATGACTGAAATACCTCACCTTATTCTAGAATAATTCATACTTGGCTAGGTTTCCAAAAATTTGATGGTCACGAAGATACTGCAAAACCTGATGCAAATATCCCTTATACTCCTCTATCATCATTTAATACACAAAATATCATCAAAGAACACAAGAAAAAATTGGTCAAGGTAGGTGCAAAATAGTCCATTCATTATTCTTATGAACATCGATGGAACTACAATCAACCTAAAGGGTCAACCTCAACTCATAATGTCTACATCAGGTATGAAATATTGTCTAATGGATGTAAACCTCATGAATGAAAAGCTATTGATACCCTGGATTGAGTTTTATTTTTTAGAACACTCTATCTCCCCTCATTTGATCAAGAAAATCATCAATCCTTGAAAAGGGATATTGTTTCTTCATTGTTACATTATTGAACTGCTGGTAATATATACACAAACATAAGGATCCATCCTTCTTGTTAAAAAATATGATTGGTGCTCCTCAAGGGGGAACAATGGGTTGAATGTGGAACTTAGCCAATAGATCTTTTAATTGCAACCAAATCTCACTCAACTCCTAATTGGTCATATGATATGGTGCTTGAGAAATAGGTGTGTGTGTGTGTGTAATTTGAGCACTAAAAACCTTCATAAAAAATTAATATGATCAAATCAATTCAAGATACAATACCATTTTAAATAAATTAATTGAAAGCAATCATGAGCATTTTAGGGATCTCCAGTTTGAAGGACTTGATTAATGGTGTTAGCTACAAATTGATATTCAAGTGAAAACTTAGAAAACAATATTTAAGATGATGCAATATGCTATGATGAATGAATTCATTCTAAATGATAAAAAAAACTACCTTACAATGCAAATTCTCTATTATAACAATGCTTGAGTGTACAAAAGATATGTAGACCAACATTGTGTCTATGCTTTGATAGAAATTGATATCCAAACCAACATTATGTCTCCGATTTGATGATATTGGATGCACAAACTAGCATTATGTGGATTCTTGAATAATAATGGATGAAGTGGATCATTTGCACTAAGAATGCTCACTATTTATAGGTGTATCATCTTAAAATGGAAGCACTTCCATTTTGGTATGTTTTAGGGATCTCTAGTTTGAAGGACTTGATTAATGGTGTCAGCTACAAATTGATATTCAAGTGACGACTTAGAAAACAATATTTAAGATGATGCAAGATGCTATGATGAATGAATTTATTCTAAATGATAAAAAAAACTACCTTACAATGCAAATTCTCTATTATAACAATGCTTGAGTGTAGAAAATATATGAAAACCAACATTGTCTCTATGCTTTGATAGAAATTGATATCCAAACCAGCATTATGTCTCCGATTTGATGATATTAGATGCACAAAATAACATTATGTGGATGCTTGAATAATAATGGATGAAGTGGATCATTTGCACTAAGAATGCTCACTATTTATAGGTGTATCATCTTAAAATGGAAGCACTTCCATTTTGGTAGGTTTAGCACCCTCATTTAGTACACTTTCATATTAGATTTGCATTTAGGATGCATCTGCACTTGATTATGCATTTCTAGGTGAAATTAGGGTTGGGATCCTCCTTAATTTGCCTATCGATGGCTTTTTTTTTAGGTAGAACCTATGTAATGGATCTCCTAATCTTCATAATATGTATTCTATGGCCTCTGTGCCTCTCCCCAGCACTCTGGTGTGTTTTCTCACCTTCTTAGGTCCCTGGCTGACCTGGGAATCTTGCAAATTTCTTAAGGTGACCTGCTTGAAACCTCAGGTCAGGGTTGAGGTCTATTCTGACCTAGGTTATAATTGAGGTCAACCCTGACCTAGTTAAAGGTCAAGGTCGACCTTGACCTAGGTCAAGGTCAAGGTCAATTTTGACCTATGTCGGGTGTTGGTCCCCACTTTCAGATCCAGAGCATATCGGGGTCCTAAACTTAAAAATAGGTCCCCAAGTCTGGGTGTGGAAGTGTGTTCTCTGAGATTGAAATTATTACATCCCATCCTTGGTTGGTGATTGTAATTGGACCATAATTCAAGGCAAAATTTTAATTTGGGTCCCTTGCATTGCCCTAGGAGGTCTATCTTGAGATCTATCTAAGCACTCTCTTTTGCCTTCAATTGGACATGACAAAAATTATGATTATGACATGATGATGATGAAAGAATGCAAGAGGATGATATAGAAGGACAAGATATGATGATTCCTTAATGCATACAAATATTTTTGTGGACAAGCTATTGTGGATCTTCATTGGATCAAGAAAGAGTTCTTCCTTCCTTCTTCTTGGATCTACCATTTTCAACATTAAAGCATTCAAAAGATAGTATCATGGGGTAGCAACTATGAATTGTGAGTTTGGTAGGAATAATTTAGCCTTGGGGGCTTGGTATTCTTTCTTTATCATATTCAAATCTATGTATTTCTCTCTCATTTTCAATTCATGATAGGGTTTTAATTTAGAGGATTATATCTTGGCATTATACATTCAAAGCTCTTTCTAAGAGCAACATACACATACATTCTATTACATTCATCTATTCATGGAGGTGGAAACCATCAAAATGGGGGGTTGACTAAGGAAAAACCCTATATAGCCACCCCAAAACCCCCTTTTTCTGATATCTGCAGGCGCTGTTTCAGGATTTGCAGGTCAGAATTAGACATTGAGACCTCTATATAAGCACTCTCTTTTGCCTTCATTTGGACATGACAAAAATTATGATTATGACATGATGATGATGCAAGAATGAAAGAGGATGATATAGAAGGACAAGATATGATGATTCCTTAATACATACAAATATTTTTGTGGACAAGCTATTGTGGATCTTCATTGGAGTAAGAAAGAGTTCTTCCTTCCTTCTTCTTGGATCTACCATTTTGAACATTCAAGCATTCAAAAGATAGTATCATGGGGTAGCAACTACGAATTGTGAGTTTGGTAGGAATTCTTCAGCCTTGGGGGCTTGGTATGCTTTCTTTATCATATTCAAATCTATCTATTTCTCTCTCATTTTCAATTCATGATAGGGTTTTAATTTAGAGGATTAGATCTTGGCATTATACATTCAAAGCTCTTTCTAAGAGAAACACACACATACATTCTATTATATTCAGCTATTCATGGAGGAGGAAACCATCAAAATAGGGGGTTGACTAAGGAAAAACCCTATATAGCCACCCCAAAACCCCCTTTTTTAGATATCTATAGGCGCTATTTCGGGAGTTGCAGTTTAGAATCAAACATTCTAGGTCAGAATTGAAATTATGTTCTAGGTTAGAATCGACATTATGTTTTGGGTCAGAATCGACATTCTGCTCTGGGTCAGAATCGGAAATTCTGGCTCAGAATCAGAAATTTTGGGTCAAAGGTGAGATTCGTGTTTGGGTCAAAATCGTAACTGAGTCAGATTCATAAAATATTTTTGGGTTTTCTTTGTCTCTACGTTTCTGTTCTAGATCCGATTGCATATTTTCCAAAAACTCAACACATGCATCAAAAACGGGGTATTTCTAGATCTACTATGACGTGAGATATGTATTTTACTCCATTATTCTTTGCAAATATTTCTATCTTTACATTCCTTATCATTATAATTAAATGTAAATGGTTGAATATGGCATAGGGTCTCTTTTATATGCAGATCCCCATTGTTAAAAACCCTATCTAAAGAGGTCTCCATTTTCCCACCTTACATTTTGGTGAACCCGCGATAGACAATTCTTTCTTTTTGGTGTTAGATTTTTATTTTGTGTTAGATCTTGCATGCATATAGAAGTAGATTTCTTTTATGCTCTTGCATTCATATTTCAAAAATATATAAAATTACAAAATTTCTTTAAAAACACAAAAACATTTACATGCTTGTAATTTTACTTTGTGTTCAACATGTATGACTTTTGTTTTGAATACTTTAATGAGGCTTTTATTGAAAAAGATGATAGATCCCTTCATAAGGTACATGGAAGTGAGAATGAAAATGGTTAGAATGAGATCTCCATTGATCCTATTCCTATTTCATCGTCCTCCACAACCTCTCCAATTGACCTTTACCATAGGGTGTGTGCATGGTTACCTTCATGTTCCACTATTTGCAACATTGATGCACCTAGAATGTTATATCCTAAACCTTTTATGATGGTAAAAGGATGTCCTCGAATAACTATTAAGGGTAAACCTAGAGATCCTTTGGATTTCTTTGATAATACGAATTCTATTTCACATGCTTATTGCACACAGAATAATCCTCAACCTACTGTTCCAACTTCTTTACCTCCTTCTCAACCCTTTCTTCCTCAAGCACCTAGGTTACCTTCTTCCTTTAAGGAATATGACTTAGTTGAAAAATTACACGCTACTCCAGCTAAGATATCTTTATGGGAATTGCTTCAAACTTCTCCTACATATCATGAGGCTTTGAAAAAGCTTTATCTACTCTTCCTACTTTGCCTCCTAACCAAGAGAATATCAATTCATTTTTGGAGTGCATGCATACTATGCCTTCTGTACCTCCTATTTTGTTTTCTGATGATGATTTACCTTTTGTTGAGGTGCAGAATCAATATGATGCTCTTATGGTTGCTGTTTCTATTAATCAAAGTACTTATCATTCATAGAACATTAATTGACAATGAATATGGTATTAATATTTATATCATGGATATGCTTAAGGAAATTAAGGTTGATCTTACAACTATTCAACCAAATAATTTCCCTATTCATGGATTTGATAATATTGCAAAGAAAACTTTGGGCATTATTACGCTACCTATTAAGGTTGGTCCAGTTCTTCTCAATACACCTATTCATGTTATTCCTGGACCTCTCAATTATAACCTTTTATTAGGAAGACCTTGGTTACATACTATGCATGTAGTTCCTTCTACTCTTCATCGTAAGGTTAGGTTCATTCATAACAATTTGATGTATACACTACATGCGGATGATGCACCGAGTCCTTGCCTAAATGTGGAATATGCTAAGGTTTATGAACCTATACAACCAAGAAAGGAACCTGAGAAACCACCTAAAGTTAAACATACTGAAACTCCATCTTCTTCTTTCACCGGAGATGATTGGGGAACATTGGACTTTAATCCTTCTTTTATGGGAGAATATAAATTTTTTGATTTAGAATTTATTAAACAACAAAGTGGGTTTGAAAAAAAAGTTTTTACTCCTTCCCCACTTTCTGAGGAATTAAAAAGTAACTTTGTTGATGCTTCACTTGAAGAAACAATTGAGACAATAAAACTAGATTGCTATAACATTGTGACATATGTCGCTCCTTTGAATCAATCTGATATGGCCGATAGCTATGGTTCTGGTTATCATCTACTCAAGAAATCAGAATTCAATAGGAAAAGATGTGGTAAATATGAACAAGGCATACAAGTGCCCTTGGACAATGAAGTTTATGATTATACTTATGGGTTAGGGTTTAATCCTTATAAACAACCATTGACTTTTTCTCTTAATGTCAATCACATCTGTGGTGGACATTTGAAGTTGGTTAATCCACTTCTCCTCGACATGCATCAAAAACCTAGTTTTGATATTTTTCCTGAGGATGAAGCCCTAGCAGATTGTTTAGGGGCTTATCAGGATCTACCTATGTTTCATCATAAAAGAAGAAAGCCTTCTTGTTTGAATAATGAAGCCTATTTTGGAGAATATGATGAACAAGATATTTCTCCTTTGCCTATGGATTCTCCCATGCAAAGTAATTTGTTAACAACTGATACTATTGAAGTTCAAGTGGATTTGAATGACTGACAAAACAATCAAAATTGGGAAATGTTTGAATCAAGATGAACATGATCAGTTGGTTTCCCTCTTGCTTGAATATAAGGATATATTTCCTTGGACATATTTGGATATGTCAGGTATTGTAACACCCCAAAATTGGCATCTTGCAACCCTAACCAATTTTGTTGCATTTGTCATTCTTCTAAATCATCTAAGTCCTATTGTACTAGGCAATTCTGAGTTTTGACTGACTCTACTCAACCCAAGTTTCAAATGCAGAAAATCCTAAATCTGCATTAATCATACATTATATTTAATTCCTAAATATCTATTAGCTAAACAAACCTTACGATCGAATTAATTTAATTAATAAATTCCTAGCACTTTAATTAAATTAAATTCACCCTCTTTAGCTAAGACACATGAAAAAGGAATTAAATGATATTTAATTATTAAATAAATATCCTCATTTTCAATAATTGAATTTAATTATTCAGATAATTGAGAAAAAGCAATTATGATATCATAATTATTTAATTAATGGGATATTCTCTCAAAAATCTTTCTTCTGTTCAGAATTGGAAACTTCTCTTTAATTATGTTTTTAAAGAGAGAGAAAATAAATGAATCAAATAAAACAATTAAATCAAAGAAAGAAAACAGTTAAAAGCAAAGAGAAAACAATTTACTGTATTCTTTTAAATATAGCTTTCTATTCTAAACTGGCTTTTCTATCTGTTTTATTTCAAAGAGGAAAGTTTCTATTCTGATCATCTCTGAGTCTATAAAAGAATTCTCATTCTTCATTCAAAATGCCCACTCATTTTTCATGCATTGTTAGAATACTGAATTATTGCTACATTTCTTGATAATCTCATATAGAATAATTTCATTTTTCAATAGATTACTTTCAATTTCTGGAATAATTGCATTGAAATCATGTCTTAGACTAAGCTTACATCTTTCAATTCTTAGGATAATCTTGCATTGTATTACATTCATGGAGAAAAATCCTTCGTTCCTAGATTGGTCTATGGTTGTGAGACTCTCGTTCTGAGAGCTATTTCAAAAACCTCGTGTGGATAGAAGGCAATAGGTCGAATCATGCAGGTAGGCAGGATGAATAATCTCATATCCAGTCTTGTGTGTATCTAATGAAGAAGGACTATATTGAAGTGTATGGTGAGTTAACAAGGCCAAATTTACCACATACATTTCTGGTTCCCACCATGGGGTAGGTACATTTTGTTCTGGCCTCATTTCATTTCATTTTTTTTTGCATTTTGTCCGTACTTCCATACAGCTCTGTTCTAATTTCGCGCGAACTTTCTGAGCATCTCGCGTGAACTTTCTAGTTCTTCGCGTGGCTATATGCACTTCTTCATGCAATCTACTATACATTATCACATGAAATTACATACTAGAGCTTTTATTTTATATTTTCTTGTCTCGGTTTTCTAACCACCTACTATTTTCTGACATCTGTGTTTCTCTGATTTTATCTTTTGAAACAGCTTAACAGTGGTTTGTAGGACGCTGAGATAAAGAAAAGCCATTATAAAATTCTAACATGTTTATTGTAGGATGCTGATATGAAGAAAGGCATTACAAACTACCAATGGGTTTATTGGAGGACATTTGTCGAAGACCTTGCATGTTTTCACAAATTCTTATGTCTATTTTTTGTAGTTAAAACACACTTTGGTTGGTGCTTAAAATGAATCATTGTCTTGCGCGATTCAAGTGTTTTTTAGATTGTAATCCTAAGAAATACATGAACGTATCCTCTCCCCTCACCTTTATGGATCTTGGGTGTAAGAGAAATTCATGTGATTCTTCTAGATTAGCTACCTCCCGAGAGCTTTAGCAGAGCTGGTGAGAGTGGATGCCCAACTGGTAATAGGCTAAAGCCAAGCCCTTCCAAACCGGTATACAAAAATGCTATTATGATTAATGTCACAATAGATAGGTGTGAATTCATTGTGGCAACCAAAATCTCATCCAGTACCCTAGTGGTGCGTTAAAGTCCCGACATTGTTAAGGTGAAAGCCTTGCTTTGAAAGGATTGGGAGAGCCCCCTTTATTGGGAAAATGACTTGATCACAATCACCTGAACGGATGACCTTACTACATACTGTTGTTCTAGTTTCCAAAAACCCTCTATCTTTTGGCATGGAAGGTCAGAGACTGAATAAGATGCCCCACGTTTTTACATCTTTTAGTAGAGATAACAACCCTTTGGGAAGCAATTCCTTTGGGGTTCGAAGCTTGGTGTGCCTGAGAAGTGAGTGCATATGTAAGGAGGAGCCCGTGCCTCCAAGCTTCTAAGTTGTCTGCTAAGAGTAAGCGTAGGTGAAATTTAGTTCAAGTGGGGATTCAACAAATATTGTCCTGGCTATCCTAGGATTGTGATGTTCTTGTTCTGGTACTACAAATATTCTGTTTAATGTGTTTTGCGTGGGTGTATCATTTGAACAATCGAAACTATCATCAAAACACACAAACTGTTAATCTTGAACATGTCCAAAACAATCTGTAACTTGAACTATCTGTCAAAAAATAGTATGAATTTATCTCAGGAAACGCAAACTGGTCACAACAGTTTGATTTTGTAAATGTTCTTTTTTCAACATTTGCATAGTTTCATGCGACATTTCCCAATCTTCACATGTTTTACTGAGAATCTTTGTGCAATACGACATACACTGTCGCGTGACATTTGGCAACAACGCCATTATTCTGTCATCTTTTTCATCTATCAGTCTTGTATCATTCTTTGCATGATACTGCAAAGTTTCACGGGGTCGGTGAGAATCTTTGTGCGAACGAGCATTTCTTCGCGCGAATCTGCAGTCTTTTGTCCAAAATAGCAAGCTAATTTCTATCAATCAGGTGTACTTTTGTCAAATTTGATCTCTGATATGGGTCTATTTTTATGCCATCCATCTTCATATAGTTTGAAACTTGGTTTCTTGGGTTGAGAATTACGTGATTCTTTCTTAAACTGGTCTCATCTCATGTCTTTTTGATCTCTTTCATCTGTGTTGTCATGCCTTGTGTCACAATAGTCATCTCTTGGCTATTCTATCCTCATCTCTAATGATTTTTACCAAGGATACTTCACCTTTTGGCACATTCTATGCAATTACTTTGAGACAGTTTCAAGTTTGGTCCTAGTTCACATTCCTTTGTTCAAACTTTGTCTATGACTGTCACAACTCGAAGTGGCAAAACATTTCCTTTAATCAATCAAGATGAATCTGTACTTTCCACACCATTACCGGCTACATCTAGTGAGGAATCATCTCGATCTCCTTCCTCGGTATGTTGACCTTACAATAAACGATCATTTCCAGTAGATCTTAGTAGGGTTTGAAATCCTTTGTTCCAAGAAGACCCAAATTCAGAGAACACTCAATATTTTCACACCGCATCTTTACACCTTGAATCCTTGCATTCTAGCAATATGACAGATCATAGTCAACTGGGTGGACCCTGTTTCAACTAGACTGAAAACCCTCCTCATCAAGAAGAGAAGGAGATAACCCAAGGGGATATCTTAGAGGCCTGTAATAATAAAAACTTCATGAGAATGATGGCGGTCATAATGAAAGAAGAGAAGGAGAAATACCTTCTTGAATTAGCCACCCAAGGTGCCAAACTTCCCTCTGATTACAAGGTAGAGACACTTATTGAGAAAGAGGAAGAAACTAAAAAATCCCGCTTGTAAAAATAAATGCAAACCATGCAAGAGCAACTTTCTCAACTCTTGAAAGAGAAAGACAAACCTACAACTCAATTCACACTGGAAAGCATATTTCCTTTCCCATTTGACAAAGATCTTTGCATGCGTCCTTTTCCCAAAGGAGTTGAACTTCCTAAATATGACAAATACTTGGGTATATGTGACCCTCAAGACCATTTGAGAGAGTTTGGTGCTCTCTCCATGGAATTCATACATGACACAACCTATTTCATCCATCTTTTCCCACATAGTTTGGGAGGGTCAGCTATGGAATGGTTTTCTAGATTACCAACTAGCATCAAAACTTTTGAAAAAATTGCCAATTTATTTCTACAACACTATTCTCACAACATCCAACATCCGGTTCATATCCGAGATATTTTCAACTTAAAATAAAATCACGGGGAATCCTTCTTGGTATTTCTCCAAAGATGGAGATAACTTTATACATGATATTCTTGCAAGATACCTGAATCTGAAAAGTTGGACATCTTTCTTGATAATCTTCTCCCCAACTTTGGGTATCAATTATAGCTACAAGGTCCTCTAACCTTTGATGACATGATTAAACAAGCTGTAAGAATCGAGACATTTATGATCAAGAAAGGAGAATTGACCTTACACAAGGAAAATAAACAAGGGTCTTCCTCCTCAAG
>MU224951.1:14176016-14191898 GCA_018584345.1 Thuja plicata | reverse complement strand
CTGTGCTTCAAGCATCAGACTATTCTTTGAATCAATGCGCTGCTCGCACATCAATTCAAAGAGGGGCAAAATGTAACACCCCAAAATTGACATCTTGCAACCCTAACCAATTTTGTTGCATTTGTCATTCTTGTGAATCATCTAAGTCCTATTGTACTAGGCAATTCTAATTTTTGACTGACTCTACTCGACCTAAGTGTCAAATACAGAAAACCCTAAATATGCATTAATCATACATTATATTTAATTCCTAAATATCTATTAGCTAAACAAACCTTATGATTGAATTAATTTAATTAATAAATTTCTAGCACTTTAATTAAATTAAATTCACTCTTTTTAGCTAAGACACATGAAAAAGGAATTAAATGATATTTAGTTATTAAATAAATACCTCATTTTCAATAATTGAATTTATTTATTCAGATAATTGAGAAAAAGCAATTATGAGGTCATAATTATTTAATTAATGGGATATTCTCTCAAAAATCTTTCTTCTGTTCAGAATTGGAAACTTCTCTTTAATTATGTTTTTAAAGAGAGAGAAAATAGATGAATCAAATAAAAAAATTAAATCAAAGAAAAAAAACACTTAAAAGCAAAGAGAAAATAATTTATTGTATTCTTTTAAATAAATCTTTCTATTCTAAATTGGCTTTTCTATCTATTTTATTTCAAAGAGGAAAGTTTCTATTCTGATCATCTCTGAGTCTGTAAAAGAACTCTCATTCTTCATTCAAAACCCCCACTTATTTTTTATGCATTGTTAGAATACTGAATTATTGCTACATTTCTTGATAATCTCATATAGAATAATTTCATTTTGCAATAGATTACTTTCAATTTCTAGAATAATTGCATTGAAATCATGTCTTATACTAAGCTTACATCTTTCAATTCTTAGGATAATCTTGCATTGTATTGCATTCATGGAGAAAAATCCTTTGTTCCTAGATTGGTCTATGGTTGTGAGACTCTCGTTCTGAGAGCTATTTCAAAAACCCCGTCTGGATAGAAGGCAATAGGTCGAATGATGTAGGCAGGCAGGATGAATAATCTCATATTTGTCTTGTGTGTATCTGATGAAGAAGGACTATGTTGAAGTGTATGGTGAGTTAACAAAGCCAAATTTACCACATACAGGTATAGATCCTAAGATTGTTACTCACAATATTGTTCTCAAACCTAATGCTAAACCTATGAAACAAAAAATATGAAAGAGGAATCTAGGCATTGTCTTATTAGTTAAAACCAAAATTGAAAAATTATTAGGTGTTGGGTTCATCCAGTCTATTGATTACTCTGAATGGATTTCCAATATTGTGGTTGTTTCTAAAGGAGAAAATAAGATAAGGATGTGCACTAACTTTCGAGATTTGAATAATGCATCCTTAAAAGATGATTTCCCATTACCGAATATTGATATGATTGTGGATTCGACAACGGGTCATGCTTTATTTTCTTTTATGGATTGTTTTTTTGGTTATAATCAAATCTTTATTCCTATCGAAGACTAACTTAAGACCACATTTATAACACCTTGGGGAACATTTTGCTGGGTCATGATGCCCTTTAGATTAAGAAATGCAGGAGCAACTTATCAACGCACTATGACTTTGATTTTTCATGATTATATTCATAAGATTCTGAAAGATTATGTGGATGATATCTTGGCAAAATCTATACAAAAAGGGGATTATGTTTTTATTTTATGACAAGTATTTGAAAGAATTAGGAGTTATAATATGAGATTGAATCCTAAGAAATGTGCCTTTGGAGTTGATTCTAGTAATTTATTAGGATTTATAATCTCTAAGCGAGGCATAGAGGTTGATACTAAAAAGATTGATGCTATTGTTAACATGCCTACTAATAATATTTGTCAATTATGCAGTTTACAAGGAAAAATACAAGCCATTCGTCGCTTTGTTTCTAACTTAGCTGATAGAACTGTTCCTTTCACTTCCTTACTTAGAAAATACCATTTTTTATTGGAATAAGGAATGTAAACAATCCTTTGAGAAATTTAAGGAGTATCTTGCCAATCCTCCTATTTTGCAACCCGCTCAATTTAATAAACCCTTTTATCTATATAGTTCTGCTACTCTGAATGTCGTGAGTGCGTTGTTGGCTCAACATGATAGTGAAGGTAAGGAAAGATTAGTGTACTGCATTAGATAGACTTTACTTGATTATGAAACAAGATATACCGACTTGGAAATACAATGCTTGGCTTTAGTTTATGCTTGTCAAAAACTCAGGCATTTCCTATTGAATGTTGAGGTCAATGTGATTGTTAAATTTGATCCTCTAAAACATCTTTTCTCAAAGACTGATCTCTATGGCCGTCTGGCAAAGTGGGTGATGTTACTTACAGAATTGGATCTTAATTTCATTTCTCAAAAATCAATTAAAGGACAAGATTTAACTGATTATTTAGTTGAAGCTCCTTGTCCTCATTTTGATACATGTGTTACCTCAATAGAATTTCCTAATAAGAGAATTCTAGCTATTAAGCAAGAGGATGTTTGGGAATTATATTTTGATGGTTATAGATGTAAGAAAGGTTCTGGTGTTGGCATTATCTTGGTCCCTCCTACAAAGAAACTGATCCCTATGTTGTATAAATTGACCTTTCCTTGTACTAATAATATTGTGAAATATGAAGCTCTTATAGCTGTCTTACAAGCAACTTTATCCCTTCATATTAAAAACTTGGAAATCTACAGTGATTCACAATTTATTGTGGAATAAATCAAAGGATGTTATCATACTAAGAATGATAAAATGACACAATATAGAGATTTGGCTCTTGATATTCTTTCACAATTCTCTTCTTATACGATTCAGACTTTATCTAGGAAAGATAATCGACATGCAGACACCATGGCAAGCACAGCTTCTTTGGTTTGTCTCGAGAATAATGCTGAAGAATTTAAATTTACTATACATACTCTTAAACACCCTGCAATTTCTAATAAGGTTACTGCTGATTATTTTAACTTGCATTTGGATGAATGGTATTCACATATCTTTCATTTTTTGAAAGATAACACTTTTCCGGAATCAGCAATAAGAAACATTCGTAATCATATTAGTAATCTTTCAACACATTAGTTCATTTTGGGAAGTACCCTTTACAAATTCTCTTATAATGGTTTTCTATTAAGATGTCTCGATAGAACCAAAATTCTGATAGCTTTAGCAGAAGCTCATTCTAGTTCTTGTGGGGGACATTTTGGTGGGAAGTCTTTAGTCAATAAACTTCTTAGAATGAGATATTATTGGCAAACAATGGAAAAGTATTCTTTTGTGTTTGTTAATAAGTGTCCTCAGTGTCAGCAACATGGTAATTTAATTCATGCTCTTACTCGTGAGCTTTGTATCAAGTTGCTCCATGGCCTTTTAGTATTTGTGGTTTTGATCTTATTTGAAAAATCTCACCTGCTTCTTCTCAAGGACATACATACATCCTGACAGATACATATTACTTTACAAAGTGGTTGGAAGCTTTACCTCTCCGTTCTACTATCGTAGATGTTATTTATGATTTCATCCTTAATCATATTATGACACAATTTGGTATTCCTTCAACGATAGTTTCAGATAATGACACTTCTTTCAAGAATAAAGAAGTCACAAAATTCTTGGAGAAATATCGTATTCAACATAGATTTTCTACTCCCTACTATCCTCAATCTAATGTTCAAGTTGAAGCATCGAATAAAGTTATTGAACAAATCTTAAGGAAAACAGTTAATAAGCATGCAAAAGATTGGCATACCCAACTTAGCTGTGCTTTATGGGCTTATAGGAGTAGTGTTCATACTACCATGGGTACTCATAATCTTGTCTATGGTACTGATGCTATTATTCCCTTAGAATTAAAATACCTTCTTTACGTGTTTCATTTCATGGGATAATCGACAATGATAATTTTTGGGAACAACGATTACAGGAATTAGAAATGTTGGATGAACAATAGATAAATGCTATGGAACATATAGAAGCCTATCATAAATCACTTCAGAAACAATATAATCATAAGGTGATTGAAAAATCATTTTCGGTGGGTGATTTAGTCTTGTATGAAAATCAAAGGAATGTGAATGCTTTACCTGGTGAAAAAGGGAAGTTTAGCCCTAATTGGCTTAGACCTTTTGTAGTAATTAAGGACTTTTCTTCAGGTGCTTATAAGATTTTTGATATATATGGTATCCCTTTTAAGGAACCTATTAATATTATGCATCTCAAATGTTATTATCCTTAGTACATCATTCTTTCTTTGTGTATTTATGTATTCCTTATCGAATAATTATTTATGTTTTATAGGTTATGTGATTTGAATACATTTATACAAGACTTCGGTCTTTCTTTCTGTTGAGTTTTATGAATTGGTGAAAAATACAGTAATCAATCACAGAACTAACTGGGCAAAGAAATATTTTTCATATATAAACTTCTATGAGTTGATACATATATGGCACATGTTCCTTGTCTATCAATCTCTATCTCTACACTCTGAGGGTCGATGGATCTCAGTTCTCTCTAATCTATGATGAGAAGATGACGATCTCGGTACAGTAGTCTGCATGTGACTCCTTGACATGCTCATCTCATAGTTACATTCCTGGGCTCTCTATAGGTCAGCTATCAATTTCTCTTCTCTCTCTCTGCATAACCTTAGCTCTCGTTGGACGCATGCAAAAACATCTGCATGTCTATCGAGATCTCTCTGTCCAATGAGGGAATCTCGCTTGCTAGCTGGCAGTCAACAGGATATACATGTATCCTTCAGGACCTCAAATACAAAGCTCCTCCACTCTGCTACGCTAGCTGCACAAGTCAAACATATTTATCTTTTAGTACTTTAAAAAAAAAAACATTCTGTTAAAATATCCAAATATAATGCATATTTCATACCTGGATCTCCCTCCTGAGTGTCACCAAAGGATCTAGATGGTGGGGGTATGGAGTGACTGCTCTCTCCATGCTTGATATGTCAGGGTCTTGGTGGTGGTGTCTCTATATGAGTGTGGGGAGGTCATCATGATCTCAGTGGTACAACATAGACAACACACCCATCTACACCTATAATATCTCCTGGAGGCATCTACTCTACTCTTTCCCCTGCTCCCTCTTCTTCTCTAAAATCTACTCTCTCCTCCACTCTCTCCTCCTCCATAGGATCTCCCTTAGAGATGGGCTCCTCCTCATCTCTTTGATCCTCCTCCTCCTCCTCCACTGGTATGTCACTACCTCGGTGTGTCATCTCTGAGAGACCTGGATCACCTATGGGATATTCATTAGGGAAGATGGGGTGGGTTCCCTCTAGACTCCAATATCTGATATAATCTCTGCTAATGCCTGAATAGGATACATAAGGAGCTACCTCTGTATCCTCGGTCTCATCTGTCTTGCTATCTACAATATCTACTACTGTAGGTTGGCGTATAGCGCCAGGTCTCTAATAGTATTTGGTTGGGTGTACATACCAAGGTACTATTCTGGGGACCCCCTGTATCAAACCAAACTATCTCATTAATCTATCATAGTAATATGGCATCACTACATGAATGGTGGGACCCTCTAGAAGCTGTCGATATTATGAGTGTCTCAGCTGGTGTTGAGTATCTGGCCATTCTGTCATCTAATAGTATGGTCTCCATATCACATTAATACCTGGTATACAGTCAAGGCATACCCTCCAAAAGAGGATATCCCCATACTGCTAGACATCTGCTAGGGGGTAGGAAAATTCTCTCGGTGTGCTTGTATCTATCATCACTAGAAAACCTTGTGGTCGTGTACATGTGTAATGCTCAAAAATACAAACCTGTAGCAAGGTGCATACTATGAGACTCTCCCGCTGTTATCTCACTAACTGACACAACTCATGGTAGAGATGGGATAACATGCTACAACCCCATGAGAAGATAGTCTTGTCACCATCCATCCTTCATATAAGATGTTTGAATGGTGCTAAAAATACTATACCCTTTGTGTTGGGTATTAAAACTAAAGAGTGTATACGCAACATCACTTTTTGTACCAAAGGCGTTAGGCCTGCTAGTATGGCTGATAGACTGATCTGATCTGCCTGGGTCCTCATCTGTGAAACTCATCCTAAATAATACTCCCTATCTAAGAGGACCTCCATAGGACCTTTCTACACTCTTATTTTGACAGGCTCACCTCAGACTGCAAGTCGTAGGATCCTATGCACATCCTCCAGTGTGATCGTGATCTCTCTTGAGGGAAGATGGAAGGACCAAGTATCATCATCCCACATCTCTATCATGGATGATATCATGGATCAATGGAACCTCATCTATGGTAAGACTGCTACCTAGTATAGTCCCACATCTTTCAATATCTGTATGTCATCCCGATGTAGCTCAAAAAATTTCTCTTTGACAGTCAACAATAACCCTTCGAAGGGGTGCTCTTGGAGAAGGAAAAGATCCTGTCAGCACAAAAAAACATCATATCAATACTCTATCATCATGCAACTCTAATATTCACTTGACTAGGTCAATGTCAACCTTTTTGGGTCAAGGTCAACCCTTTTGGGTTAGGGTCAACCTTTTTGGGTCAGGGTCAACCTTATCCCTAGAAAGGATGAGACCTTCCCAGTTATGGTCAACCTTAAATGGTTAAGGTTGACATAACTAGGTGAGGTTCAACCTTTTTGGGTCAAGGTTGAACTTACCTATGAAAACATGAATTTTACAACCAAAAATATCAAAACAAATAACTTACCTCAGGAAGTGGTTGTCCGATGGCTAGGCACTCTCTCAGGATCTCCATGCGGCTCGCTCGGAGTTCTTCTCTCTTCGGCATTCTGCATCTTTTCCTAAACTCTAAAAATGGTAAGAGTGAGGATGTAAGTATTTTTTTTCTCTTATTTATAGCTACAAATTAGGGTTTTATTAGGGTTTTGTTTGAATTTACTTCAGTTAAATCTAAATTTTCCTTCATATGCATTTAGATAGACATTCACTCTTTTCATCATAACTTGAGTTCAGTAGCTCCATTTTCAGTGCCGTTAGTGGCGTTGGAATCATGATTTAGATACCTAACCTCTTGAATTGATTTAGGAAGGTTAGAAATGCTTATAATTGGTTTAGGAAATGAATTTTAAATAAACTACATATCCACTATATAGGTCTAACCTTATCACTCTGTTTTACCTTTCAGAGTTAGTAAGCCAAAACAGGGGGCATAAGGGGCTCTATGCACTTCTCAAATTAATCCTAGTAGGTTCTATATGGAATTTAATTAACCTTGTGTGCTGAAAGTTGCGGTTATTAATGGTTTCTTGCAAGATCTCTACATTGAGGACTTGGCTACATCCTTTTTATTTTATGATGTTTTCTTACTTTAGCTGGCCTATTCACATAGTGTCATATCTAAGCTAAAGTGGGGGTTAAATGCATCATCTTAAAATGGAAGAACTTCCATTTTGGTAGGTTTAGCACCCTCGTTTAGTACACTTGCATATTAGATTTGCATTTAGGATGCATCTGCACTTGATTCTGCATTTCTAGGTGAAATTAGGGTTAGGAGCCTGTGGCTCCTCCTTAATTTCACTTTCTGTGGCTTTATTTTTAGGTATAACCTATGTAATATCTCTCCTAATCTTCATACCTCTTCTATGTCCTTTGTGCCTCTCCCCAGCACTCTGGTGTGTTTTCTCACCTTCCTAGGTCCCTGACTGACCTTGGAATCTTGAAGATTTCTTAAGGTGACCTACCTGAAACCTTAGGTCAGGGTTGAGGTCCATTCTGACCTAGGTCAGAATCGAGTTCAACCTTGACCTAGGTCAAGGTTGAGGTTGATTTTGACATTTGTCAGGTGTTGTTCCCCGCTTTTAGATCCGGAGCATATCAGGGTCCTAAAATTAAAAATAGATCCCCAGGTTAGGGTGCGGAAGTGTGTTCTTCAATATTCAAATTAATACATCCCCTCCTTGGTTGGTTATTGTAATTGGACCATAATTCAAGACAAAATTTTAATTTGGGTCACTTGCATTTCCCTAGGAGGTCTATCTTGAGATTTCTATATTTAAGCACTCTCTTTTGCCTTAATTTGGACATGACAAAAATTATGATTATGACATGATGATGATGCAAGAATGCAAGAGGATGATATAGAAGGACAACACATGATGATTCCTTAATACATACAAGTATTTTTATGGACAAGCTATTGTGGATCTTCATTGGAGCAAGAAACAATTCTTCCTTCCTTCTTCTTAGATCTACCATTTTCAACATTCAAGCATTCAAAAGATAATATCATGGGGTAGCAACTATGAATTGTGAGTTGGTAGGAATACTTTAGCCTTGGGGGCTTAGTATGCTTTCTTTATCATATTCAAATCTATGTATTGCTCTCGCATTTTCAATTCATGCTAGGGTTTTAATTTAGAGGATTAGATCTTGGCATTATACATTTAAAGCTCTTTCTAAGAGCAACACACACATACATTCTACTACATTCGACTATTCGTGGAGGTGGAAACCACCAAAATAGGGGGTTGACTATGGAAAAACCCTATATAGCCACCCCAAAACTCCCTTTTCAGATATCTATAGGCGCTATTTTGGGAGTTGCAAGTTAGAATCAGACATTCTGGGTCGTAATCGACATTCTGTTCTAGGTCAGAATTGACATTTTGTTCTGGGTCAGAATCATAAATTTTGGGTCAAAGGTGACATTCATTTTTGGGTCAAAATTGGAACTAAGTTAGATTCGGAAAAGATTTCTGGGTTTTCTTCATCTCTGCATTTCTGTTCCAGATCCGGTTGCAGATTCTCCAAAAACTCAATAGAGGCATTAGAAAAGGGGTATTTCCAGATCTTCTATGATGTGAGGTATGTATTTTAATCCATTATTCTTTGCAACCATTTCTAGCTTTACATTCCTTATCATTATAATTAAATGTAAATGGTTGAATATGGAATAGGGTCTCTTTTATATGCAAATCCCCATTGTTAAAAACTCTATCTAAAGCAGTTTCCCTTTTCCCACCTTACAATAGGATTTTTGAAGGCCTTGGAGTGAGTTATGTCCAACCATGGTCAAGTCAAGTGGCTAAGGGACGAGTGGTCAAGTGTTGATGTTGATATTGAGTGGCTAAGATAGCAAAGGTTATTAGTGAGCCACACGAGCTTAAAGATGATCTCTCATTGGTTAATTTGATTTTTTCATGTAATGGTAGGTGAGATATATTAGGATTTAATTAATTCAAAAGGATTAATTACTTTAGCCATGTGGGATATGGAATTTTAGGAGTGAGTGGGTTGGAATTGATTTGTGAAGGGGGAGTTAATTAATTGATGAAGATTTAATTAATTTAGTTGAACTATATAGTCAAATATTAAATTCAGCTATATAATAGCAGAAATTCAATTTTATTAATTAAATTTATTAAATTTAATTAATGTTTTACTTTGAACATTTTTAGGTGTATACATTTTCCCCTCTTTGAATCAATGTTCAAGCAACACACTGGCTCAAATAATAATCTACTATTTTTTTTTTACTTCTGGTTAATTTTTTGATTGCCTTTCAGATTGATGCTTCCTCACTAATTATGATGAATGTTACAACTGTTGTGGTGATGATGAAAATATTAAATGGATTTTATAGATTCAACAATTGATTTGTTTGATTCCCCAAATGTAAACAAGATTTAAGTCAATTTATGCCCCGAACCTTTATCTGCTTTTGATACCAAATGGATACCCTAGAGATAATCTGGTACAGTTGATGATGGCTATGATATTCCCCCTCGAGAGATCGATCGAACAAAGTGTGTTGAGATGTATCTCTTGATAGATTAGAAGGGAAATATTTGATGATTGATATTGCACTAGATGGTATGATTAGTGATGATTGATATATTGTTGGATGTATAGGTTGATGGGTTGATTGATTGATGCTAGAGAAAAATAGATTGATACAATTATTGATTGTTAGACCAACGAGCTGTTGTATTGAATCCTTTTTGACATAATTGGTTTGATGTAGAATCTTGATGGAGGTTTGTAAACAAGTGATAGACAGAGGTCCCAATTGGGATGTGATCAAAATGAAGTGTGTCTAAGATGGTGGAGTCTTAATAAAAAAAATCTATTTCTATGATATAGACTCAAAATTGACCTTGATTCCTTAAGTTTTGGGTAAAGGACCTGTAATCCTTGATGGTGAACTTTCCAAAATCAAAGATCAATGTTGTTTGACAATACTTGCAACTGATGTGATTTGAGTGGAATAGAGATGAAGGACTCACTTGTTTGAAAAGATGGTGTATAGTCAGAAAATAGAAGCACTTCCATTTTAGACTAGTTTAGCCCTCTGAGTAAGTGTTTTGGGGTCATGTCAAGTGCCTTGAATGAGTCTCTACCTTGGATCTATTTTCCCCCCTATTCTGCCCCATTTTCCACTTCTCTTTGGCCTATTTCTGGCACCCTGATCTGTAAATCTGAGTTCCTTGACCTCAGGGTCAAGGTTGACCTTCTGGGTCAATGTCAACCTTGACCTTGACCTAGGTCAAGGTCGACCTCGACCTTGAACTAGGTCACAGTCAACCTCAACCCTGAGCCAGGGTCCACTTTTCATATTTTTGAGGTTTCCAGATGTTAGGCTTCAGAAAGATTTAATTCTCGCTTCCGGGTCGGCTGTTTTAGTTTTCGAGGCAATGAATCTTGAAATTATATTTAATATAGGTCCACTTCTAGGGGTATAGGTCTAATTGGAATTTAATTCTCCTATGTAGGCCTCTCTAGAAGATTGTGCCCTAGATTTTTATATAAGGAAGCTTTCTCCTCTCATTTTCTCTAAGACATACACATGGAAGAAGATGATCACTTATGCACATGAAGGATAATCTATTGAAGAAAGTATCTACTCTCAAGAATTCAAGAATTCAAATATATTCAAGCATTTAATTCATCAAGGAGATCCATTGGTATCCATTGAAGGATTCAAGCTCTATGAAGCCCTCTTGTTGAAGATTTCTCCATCCACATCCATGCAAGCCTCTTCCTATTCCAAGATCCATTCAAGATTAGTGTTGAAGATCTACAATAAATTGATTTGATACATCCTAAATCCTACATTCCACATTCTAAATTCATTTGGTGCATACATACTTGTGGATCCAAGGATTCGAATCCTCCACAAGGGTTTCTATTCAAGCAAGGTGAATTCGTTTATTTACTTTGTTTATTTATGCAATTTCAAGTATACTTTAAGGTTAATTCCAAAACTGGGGTTTGACCAAGGCAAACCCCTCCCCCAACAAACAAAACCATATTTATTGTAGCTACATGTACAGGAAAGTGAATTTAAGAGCAGATTTGGATA
The DNA here is from genome assembly GCA_018584345.1 of Thuja plicata. Lineage (NCBI taxonomy): Eukaryota > Viridiplantae > Streptophyta > Pinopsida > Cupressales > Cupressaceae > Thuja > Thuja plicata. Next base: position 14,180,522 of record MU224951.1, on the reverse strand, counting down.
CCCTTTTTGGCCAACTTCTGGGATTCGTGAACATAATTTCCGTCGGAGTAGTGCAGGTTGAGGTCAAAATTTTGGGGTACAATTGCACCCCCGCAAAAAGGTCAAGGTCGACCTAACTCAAAACAAGAAAATATTTCTGGGTTTTGTTCATCTTTGCATTTCTATTCTAGATCTATTTTGTAGAATTTCCCAAAACTCAACACAAACATCAGAAAACAATCTTTTCTAGATCTTCTATATTTTGAGGTTAGTACATGTCTTCAATTCATTTCAATTAAGGTTTTAATCAATTCAAATCTATTATATCCTCTTCAACTATTATTTGGGATTGTAAGGCTTTCTTCTTTCTTCTTAAAACTGATCGATCGATGCATTTATGCATTAACCATTTTCTTATGGTTGATAAAAGTGGATCTTTCCTTTGTGAAATTTGGGGCTAGGAAGAGAATCTTATCTTCTCCTCAATACTATTTCCATATCAATCAACATCAACATCATTTTATTTCTATACATACATCTTTATCCCATACATTTTGGTGAATTCACGATAGACAACTCTTTCTTTTTGGTGTTAGATTTACATTTCATGTTAGATCTTTCATGCATATTAGATTAGCCTTCTTTTATGTTATTACATTTACATTTTCTTAGTTTAGTTCATTTACATTGCATTGGTGTATGAGCTTTACTACCTCTATTCCTACCTATAATATTATGGTTAGAAGAAGTCGTAGACTTATGGGTTCCTTTGATCCTGAGTCTTCCTCTCCTTTCCTTAGGATCCCAGATGATAATTTGATCACTCATGATTCCAATCCTTCTACGAAGCATAAATCTTCTCACTCATCTCATGACGAGGATGATGCTTTAAGAGTTCCTTCTGAACAAGTCCAAAAATTATCAATTGAAATTGATAAAATGGGAAATTGGATTATTCAAGAAAATCATAATCAAGATTCTATCCAAGCTATAGAGGCTCTTAAGAAATCCCTTCATGATAGTGATCAAGGTGTTAATCTCTTGCGTGGTATTACTCATTGTGTATTTAAATGTTAAAAATTTATCTCAAGAAGCTCAAGATTTAGGATTTAATCCTCCTTTCACTAGTGTGGAACCTTCTTCCATTCCTTTACCTATCAATCCTACTTACACTCCTCCTTTAGTGACTATATATCTTAAATTTTCCAACCCTCTAGCTTCGAATCTTCCACTTCCATCTCTTCCTGTGAGTGTTCCATTGGTGTCTTTACCTACCTCACAACTTTCTTACCACAATGTTCCTTTTAATTATTCCAATCCTCTTCCAATTGTTGTTCCAAGTGTTCCACCATTTGTGCCTTCTATTCCTGGTGCTTCCTACACTTTTCCTAGTGTTCCTAATGTTTATATGCCTCCTATTTATTCTAATGATTCCACCATCATTATTTTGGCTCAAACTGTCCTTTTTACAACAACAACTTGCATCCTTAACTCAATCCAAGTTTAGTATTCCTACATGTGATATGAGTAGTCCTTAATCCTTAGAAATTATTCATGCTTCTGTCCCTTAGCAAGCCGATATTCCTTGTCTTGAGAATTACAATGGTAAGGGAGATATTTTCACTCATGTTAAAACATTTCAAATCCTTTGTAGTGACTATGCTCATGACCATAGGATCTTAGCCAAGTTGTTTTCTAGAACCTTTTGTGATAAGGCCTTGCAATGGTATTATTCCTTGCCTCTTTATTCTATCAATTCTTTTCCAAAACTTACTAATACCTTTATTCAACGGTTCCAAAATAACATTGGTCCACAAGTGTCCTTATCTGATTTGATGCAGTGTAAACAGAATACTAAAGAGAAATTGACTGAATTTATTGTTAGATTTAAGCATTTGTATGCTCAGATTTCTTATCTTGTGCCTGATATTGATATTCAACATATGTTTATTTTAAATTTGCAAAAGGATGTTAGAGATAATATTTTTCTTACTAAATTTACCTCTTTTCAACAACTTTGTGCAGCGCTTCATCATTATCAATTACAAGTGAGTCAATTTCAGAGAAACACTCCAATGGCTCCTATTCCAGTTGATAAGAGTGATGCTGCTCCTAATCCTATAAAGTTTTAGAATCCTAAAAACTATGTCAAAATAAATAAATAAGCAAAGGTAGTTGCTGATCAAGTTGTTGTTGCATCCCACAATGCCACTTCTGCATCCACTGCTTTTTGTTTAAATTGTATGTTTACTCCTCTTTCTGAATCTTTACATTATATTATGAGTAAATTTTTGACTTCTAATATGATTACTTTGCCTCCTATTCGACCTCTTCTTCCTACTATGATGGCATAAAAATCCTTTGATCCCAAAGACTTTTGTCAATACCATTGTCAGAAAGGCCATGATACTGAGAAGTGTTATTCTCTAAAATATAAGGTTCAAGACTTAATTGATTCTAATGCTTTATCTATTGATAATTTTGATGGTAGTGGAAAAAAATCCGTCTCTCCTCCTAATCAAAACCTTCAATTCTATATGAATCCTTTGCCAACACATGATGCTAATACAATTATTCAGCCATCTTCTATCAACATTGTTTATGATTCAAAGATGGATGATCTCAATCATATTGTTAATATTGGAAAGATTGCTACAATGTAGACAATTATTATTTTGTCATTGATGTCAAACCTTAACTGGTGAGACTATTGCTATACGTTTGAGTACCATATCTATTGATTGATGAAGATTTGAAGAATAGGATAACAAGAAGACCGAGGACAAGGTTGAGTTATGAGTATACACCAAGGTACTTGATCATTTGGAACTTTGGCAAAGTGATATGTTGTTTATCCTGCACTAACAATTCACTGGAAGGTTGATGCCGAGCAAAGCGAAAGGTGATGCCGAGCAAAGAAGAGATGATTCTGAGTGCTAGTGAAATGTCGAGGGAGACAGAGAAAGCCGAGCAACAGTATTTTATTAATTGATGAGATTTGAGATCTCTGGCCGACATAGTTGATTTTATTGGGATATGTATTGTTAATTAAGATTGGTCCACACTCATTTAATTCATGGGAAACTATTATTAGTGCATGGATTCAATGTTTAATTAATGATTGTATTGGAGAAGTAATTAAAATTTATTGATGGAAAGATCCATTGGATCTGACCTAACCTAAGATCTACGATCTTGATTAAGTGGAAAAAGATCTATCTGACCTAGATGAAGAGGTATAATATAACCTATAGAGGTTATTGTCATGGTATCCAAGTGTAAGGAGAAGTTTTATGCAAGATTATTGCATGTTTAATTGACTGATTGGAAAGACCTAGCAAATAAGGCTAAGCAGAGAAGTAGAGAGGGATTTCTTGATGAATTTCCAAGTAGATATGAAGTTTGAGATGAAAATGGAGGCCACTCAGTGAAATTGGATCTGGATTTGCAAAGTAAGTTGTATGTATCAGATCACACCTGTTGATTACTTTCTAACCATTGTATCAGTTCAAATCCTTTAACCAGGTTGACCTAGCATTCATTGTATAAATCCTTTGAACAAGGTGACATTTAGATTGGAATTTTCTAAGTCATCTAACAAGGCCACTCCTAACAGGGTGATTAAATCCTTTAACCAGGTCACATTTGACAGTGTGTTTTGTAACATTTCACAGGGTTGGCTCCTAACAGAGCTCACTTCAAAAGAGTGAAATTTTGGTAGCGTGTTACTGGTGGTTTTTCTCATTTTGGGTTTCCACGTTAAATCGTGGTGTCAAAATGTGTGAATGTTTATGTTGTGTTTTACTGTTAAGTTTCTGTAAACTTATTTCATTAGTACAGTAAACTACACACTTTTGTTGTTTATTGCCGCCGAGCAGATCTGAGTTGTTGAAGTGGTTCAAAGTTTTATATGGGCACATATGGAACTGAGGACAAATGATTCACCCCCCTCTCAGTTATTCTAAATTAATTCTAACAATTGGTATTAGAGTTTTGTTCTCTTGAAATAGTTTGAAGGTACTTGGAGATAAAGATCAAGATGTATAAAAGGGATGGACCGAAGATTAACAAGGATAACTTTCCTGCATGGCAAAGTTTGATGAAAATTCACTTGGCTGGTATTTTTGATTCTTCTAAATGATATATTGAACAAGAATATGTAGCCCCTACTGGAGTTCTGAATGGTGCACAATTAAGAGAAAAGCATGAACATAATCAAGCAATGTTGGAAATTGCATCATCCCTGAACTATCATGAATTTGAGGAGATCAAGGACTGTACCATTGCAAAGTAGATGTGGGATGCCCTTCAAACCATCTATGGAGGTGATACGAATGTACTAAGAGCCAAATCTGAAAGCTTGAGAGGTAAGTTTGATAATTTAAAAATGCAAGAAGGATAAAATATAGTGCAATATTATGATAGGATAAAGGAAGTTGTAAATTCTATTAGAGGAGCCAAGGGAACCATTGATGATGACACTATCATGAGAAAGGTACTGAGAACACTTCTTCCTATTTATGCTAT
>MU224951.1:14161424-14172310 GCA_018584345.1 Thuja plicata | reverse complement strand
GTTCAAGACAAGGAAGTGAGACTGGAATATGTACATACTAAGGAACAGTTGGCAGACATATTTACAAAAGCATTACCCAAGGATGCTCATGAGTATCTAAGAGGTAAATTGGGGGTGATTCCCCTAGCAGAGGTTAACTAGTTCTAAATGGCACTGTTGCATGAAATATTTTATTCAGAACACTTGACACATTGATGCACAGTGAGTCAAATTTTTAGGATGCTGCCTAAAAACTATGAAGTGGAAGACAAGAACAAAAAAGAAGATCTGTCATAAACAAAGATGACAGGAACAACATGATACAAATATTAGAACAAGATGAATCTGCATAATAAATATGTCAACATCTTTGGCATTTTTGTTAAAGAGGGAGATTATTGCTAAAACAAATTATTGATAAAAACAACAGATATGAGGGAGATATTACTGAAAGAGGGAGCTAAACAAGCAATAGAAAACATTTCAGTGTGATTATAGACACAGAGGGAGTCAGAATGAATCTAAAGACATTAATGAAGATTTGTTCATATCAAGGAACACACACACTTTTTGGATTGTATGGTAACTATTGGTTGGAAATTATTGTTTTATAGTTTAGTGTTGCCATCAATGCCAAAGAGGGAGATTGTTGGAAAGACTGCTACAATGTAGACAATCATTATTTTGTCATTGATGTCAAACCTTAACTGGTGAGCCTATTGCTATATGTTTGAGTACCATATCTATTGATTGATGAAGATTTGAAGAATAGGATAACAAGAAGACCGAGGAAAAGGTTGATTTATGAGTATACACCAGGGTACTTGATCATTTGGCACTTTGGAAAAGTGATATGTTGTTTATCTTGCACTGATAGTTCACTGGAAGGTCAATGCCGAGCAAAGAAAAGTTGATGCCAAGAAAAGTGAAAGGTGATGCCGAGCAAAGCAAAGATGATGTCGAGCGCCAGTGAAATACTGAGGGAGACAGAGAAAGCCGAGTAGCAGTATTTTTGTAATTGATGAGATTTGAGATCTCTAGCTGACATAGTTGATTTTATTGGGATATGTATTGTTAATTAAGATTGGTCCACACTCATTTAATGCACGGGAAACTGTTATTATCACATAGATTCAATTTTTAATTAATGATTTATTGGAGAAGTAAATAAAATGTAATTATGGAAAGATCCATTGGATCTGACCTAACCTAAGATCTACGATCTTGATTAAGTGGAAACAGATCTATCTAACCTAGATGAAGAGGTATAATATAACCTACAGAGGTTATTGTCATGGTATCCAAGTGTAAGGAGAAGTTTTATGCAAGAGTATTGCATGGTTAATTGATTGATTGGCAAGACCTAGCAAAGAAGGCTGAGCAGAGAAGCAGAGAGAGATTGCTTGACAGATTTCCAAGCAGATCTAAAGTTTGAGATGAAAATGGAGGCCACTCACTAAATTAGCATTAGAGCTGAAATTGGATCTGGATTTGCAAAGTAAGCTGTATGTATCAGATCACACTTGCTGATTACTTTATAACCATTGTATATGTTCAAATCCTTTAACCAGGTTGACCTAGCATTCATTGTATAAATCCTTTGAACAAGGTGACATTCAAATTGGAATGTTCTAAGTCCTCTAACAAGGCCACTCCTAACAGGGTGATTCAATCCTTTAACCAGGTCACATTTGATAGTGTGTTTTGTAACCTTTAACAAGGTTGGCTCCTAACATAGCTCACTTCAGAAGAGTGAAATTTTGGTAGCATGTTACAGGTGGTTTTTCCCTTATTGGGTTTCCACGTTAAATCATGGTGTAAAAATGTGTGAATGTTTATGTTGTGTTTTACTGTTAAGTTTCTATAAGCTTATTTCATTAGTATAGTAAACTGCACACTTTTGTTTTTATTGTTGCTGAGCAGATCTGAGTTGTTGAAGTGGTTCAAAGTTTTATATGGGCACATTTAGACCTGAGGATAACTGATTCAACCCCCCTCTCAGTTATTCTAAATTCATTCTAACAGTTAACCATGTGGAGCATGTTGTATTGTCTCAACCTATCTCTCCACCCTAGTCTCAATATCAACCTCCTATTCAAATTCCTCCATCTCAACCTCAACTTCAATATCCACCTCAATCTCAACCAAAACCTCAATCTAAACCTTCAAAACAACCTAAGGATAAAAGACCTAGGGAACTCTCCATCACCTTTGATGATTTTGAGACCATTAAAGCTCTTGATGGTCCCCTTTACATTTATGCTAGGATTGCTAAGATACCTATGTGTGCTTGTCTTGTTGATCCCACTTCCTTAGTCAATTTCATCACTTAAGAGAACCTTTTTATGACAAACTTACAACGTGATTATTATGATACATCTGATGTGTGGATCCAAACTTGTAATGGTTTTCTCTATCCATCATTTGGTTCTATTACCTTACCTGTTGATTTTTGTGGTAAAGTTGTGGACACTACCTTTGTTGTTGTCCCTACTTCTAATCAATTTCAAGTTAAGCTTGGTTTTCCTTGGTTGACTTCCATGCGTGCCGTTGCTTCTCCTATCCATAAGTGTATTAATTTCATTCATGATGAAGAGGTGAAAATGATTAATCATAGTTTATATCAACTTTCTAGGTGTAGGGATTATGCTACCCTTGACTTCTTTTGGCCTTCATTACCTAATTCATGTTCTTCTCAACCTGATAACATTTTTCACTCATATCAAGCCTACAAACATTGCAATATTATTGAGTTAAGTATGCCTTGGATAGATCTTAACCGTGATTTTTTCCTATGCCTTCCATACCTCCTTTATTCATTGCTTCTAGTTCTGTTAATCAATCTCCTAGTGTTTCTTTTTAAAATCCTACTAATCCTCCCATAGAACATGTGAAGGAACCAATTAGTGTTTCTCCTAGTTCTCAACATATTTCAAAAAGAAAAAATGTAATAAATCTACCAATGAACATCGTTAGAAGCGTCGGGCTAACATTAGGGCCTGTGCCTCTATTCTTCAAAATTCTTTACCTTATAATTTTGATTAGCCTATGCCTGACGTGTTGGAGGAAGTTAATGTTAATAATGATGTTAAGATGAATTATTATGATGACTCGATTCGCATCTTAGATTCTATTTTGATTAATCTTGATGGATAAGATACTCTTGATGATCCTATTGATGCTAATGATGAATATGAGACTATTGATATTGAGTCTGATTTACCTCATATGCTTTCCACACAAATGATAATTACACCTAGTATCGAACATCATGATTCTAAAGAGGATCCTTGCTTGAAACTGGCTATTATTCCTATTGTGTTGGATATAGTGCCTCTTGCGAGTTTCCCACCTTCCCTAAATGATATAAACCAAGATGGGGAGAGTAGGTGATGCACTTGATTGGATTTTCCTCCATGGTAGCCTTTTATGTGTTTTCCTGTTGTATTGTGCTTCTCACGTAATGTATTTGCTAAATGTTTGTTAGATTCTTTTATACGACCCTTGTTACTTTGTTGGTGCAAGGTGATAAATGAATCGAACATGTTGTACAATTCCTCTATATGTATCTCTATTCTTCTATATATTATTTTCATGTTATATTGTACCTGTGCTATTTTTTGTAAATTTTTTCCTTGTGTAGTTCGCTTGGATTTTTGACATGTTAGCACTGATTCTTTTTGGTCGTCATGTTGTGGTCTGAAAATAATCTTCTTCATAACTCTTGCGTTTTATTTCCTCCATTGTGATTATAGTTTTATTTTCTTTGGGGAATGATGTCAATTCATTTGCGATAATATCATATCTATATATACATATATTATCTTATTAACACACTGACTCCAGGGTAGGTAGCTCCCTTCTATGTTCTCTATGTGTTTATGTGGTATTTCCCTTGATTTTTCTTCACTTGGGGGCATCTTGTAGTGGAAATATAATTAGTGGAGTTGTTTATGTTTCTGTTAAAGCCATTGCTCCTGTTAAAGTATTAGCAATGAATTTAACATGGGGGCACACACGCACTTTCAAAATATTTTCAAAACTTAAAAATTTTCTCCCTTTATGGATTACAAACTAATCTTTAAAGCATGGATTTTTACCTTATAGGATCTCTTGATCCCTCCAATTTCAATTACAATATTTTGATCCCTTAAGGATGGTAGGTGTCCTTAAGAGTGGATCTTTATATGTTTTTACTTTTCTCTTTTGGAATATAATATTCCTAAGGGTAAAACCTTGATGGATTGACTAGCGAGTAGCCACATTCATTAGGCGGTTCAACTCCATCTTTCCAGTTGCAATTTTTCCTTGTGTGATTCACAATGGGACATAGGTTCTCATTGGGCAAGGTAATCACACCCTCTCTCTTTTTCTCTTTGACTGGTGATGTCTCTCTTATCATGATCTTAGGGTTGATAAAGACTTAAGTCCTTCGGGGCTTGAGAATTCCTTTGTCCCTTTTGATTTCAATAAGATTATCTTTTCTTTATGATCTCCTTTACCAAGAGTTTACATCAAGTCCATACTCTTGCTAAAGTGGGGGCTAAATCTATAGTCATAAAATCAAAGCACTTCCATTTTGGACTAGTTTATCCCTCCAAGTAAGTGGTTTTGGGTCATGTCAAGCACCTTGAATGGGTCTTTGACTTGGATTTGGCTTTTCCCCCTGTTCTGCCCTATTTTACACTTCTCTCCGACCTATTTATAGCACCATGATCTGCAAATCTGAGTTCATTAACCTCAGGGTCAAGGTTGACCTCGACCCTGACCTAGGTCAGATTCGACCTTGACCTTGACCCAGTGTCTAATTTTCATATTTTTGGGGTTTCCGGATGTCATTCTTCAGAAAGATTTAATTCCCGCTTCTGGGTAGGCTATTTCGGTCTTCGAGGAAAAAAATTAAAATTATATTTAATGTAGGTCAGATTCTAGGGGTATAGGTCTAATTTGAATTTAATTCTCCTATGTAGGCCTCTCTAGAAGATTGTGCCCTAGATTTTTATATAAGGAAGCTTACTCCTCTCATTTTCTCTAAGATATACACATGAAAGAACATGATACTTTATGCACATGAAGGATAAGCTATATAAGAAAGCATCTACTCTCAAGCATTCAAGCATTCAAAGACATTCAAGCATTCAATTAATCAAGGAGATCCATTGGTAGCTATTGAAGAATTCAATCTATATGTAGCCCTCTTGTTGAAGATTTCTCCATCCACATCCATGCAAACCTCTTCCTATTCCAAGATCCATTCAAGATTGGTGTTGCAGATCTACAAGAAATTTATTTGAGACATCCTAAATCCTACATTCCACATTCTACATTCATTTGGTGCATACATACTTGTGGATCCAAGGATTCAAATCCTCCACAAGGGTTTCTATACAAGCAAGGTGAATTTGTTTATTTATGCAATTTAAAGTATACTTTAAGGTTAATTCCAAAATCAGGGTTTGACCAAGAAAAACCCCTTCCCCAAACAAAAAAACCATTTTTCTTGCAGGTGCAGGCACAGGACAACAAATTTAAGAGAAGATTTGGATACCCTTTTTGGCCAACTTCCAGGATCTGCGAACAAAATTTTGGTTAGAGCAGTACAGGTCAAGGTCGACATTTTGGGGTTTGATTGTGCCCCCACAAAAAGGTCAAGGTCGACCTTGTTGGTAAACAGATTGTTCTTTTCAATTTAACACTCAAATGCCCAAATCTGTGAGAAACAATTTGATACCAACAGTTGGATAATCTATCACTAGATTGATAGATTTCCTCTGAATTGAAAGGTATAGCTCCCTTATGAATGATATTCAATGAATTTAGTTTATTCCTAAACTAATTGGGTACATTCTTAACCCGAGAATGAAAGAGGAAAACCAAGCCAGCCCCAAACCGAACTAACTTGTGCAGTGAATTCAACCCTCAACCTAGCCAACTCCAAGAACCCACACTTCATATGACTTCCCAGTATTGGTAATGCAGAAATAAATGCTGATAATGTAGATTAAGAAATGAAATGAAAATAAGATAAAACATCCTAATCTTTGCAACAAGAATAGATGAAAATACTCTGATCTACAACCCATTCGCCATCTGACTCAAGATGCAAGAAAGTGGTCAAAACTGAATACAACAATGCTTCGATTGACTATAAACAGAAAAGTAATAACCAAATGCTCCAATTCAGAATAAAGCCTCTCTTTGTATTGAACACAACAAATAAGAATACTCAGACTTTATTTGCTCACAATCTCTTTTCCAAATCAATTACAAAAATCAGAATATAAAATCCCCGAAATGCATGAAATGAAACGCATAAATGAAAATGGTGTCTCCCCTCTAGTCCAGTAATACCTACTCTTGCAGAAAAGAAGAACCCCTACCAATGAAAATATTTTTACCAATAAACTTCTGGAATCCCTCATTTTCCCTATGACTATTCGGTTACAATAACCATTTCTTTCAGTTGCTTCTGGTGGCTTTTCATTATCCTTTTTCTTAACTAGTCTTCTTTTTCAGTTATAAAGAACTATGCTGATGAAGAGACCCTCTCTAACATCTATTACGCCTCTTGCTTATAACAAAAAACATTAATATAACACCACCATCAATTAAGTATTTGTAGGTGAAGTTTTTTATTAGATACATCCTCCAAAGATTTTGTTGGTTGTATTTCCTATTTTGGCAGTTCTCCTGGTTCCTTGTCCTGCTCTCTATGCTATGGTGTTTTCAATTCAACTATCTCTCATTCTTATGGCCTTACCTCTACCATGTTTTCAAGTTTTCAAGTCTAAACCTAGCTCATTATGCAAAAACCCTGAAAACCCTTAGTATTCCAAGTGTTAAACGATGAAAATGAACCCTAGGTCATGGCGCTTCTATTTTGAAGTTACTTTTTCCATCCACTTAAGGCATGTGTTTCAATTAAATCGCCTTGTCGCGATATCCCGAGAGAATATTCCATAAGTCTTCCCGACTTGGCATTTTCCTTATGTCGCATGGTCTCATTCAAAATCAGAATATTCCTTTGGCCTTCTGAGACTCAGCGATTATTTTCATGTCGGGTAGTCGCAAGATAGTTATGTTATAAAGCTTTATAAAGAAGGGACCCACTGCTTAGTCGGGTGATCGCGGAAAATTCTTAGCAGTTATAAAAATGTCTTCAGACTTTGCGATTACCTTTTGTCGCTTTATCGCCAAATGAGTCAAAGTTAATAGTTAAGTCAGGCTTCTAGTCGCATGGTCTCGAGTTGGGATGGCGGTTAAGAGATTTTAACCAAGACTTTGCAACTGACCGTTTGAGGTTTTGCAGTAAAGTATAGTCGGGATGTCGCCAGAACAAGATGATGACTCAGTCTCTAGTTTGCAGTAAGTGAACCAATGATCGAGTGAAATGTGTCATAAGGCAAGTGGACGTTCAAAGGATTATCATATTATCACCAGAAGGAGAAATTGGACTCAGCAACAACGAGACTAAGTACTTTCCCTTCAGTCGCAGTGTCTGAGAAAGATTTAAGGGTATGCATGAGCATATAGCGATTAAGCGACAGCCATAGGATGAAAGAATATGAGGATCTGACGGTGGTCACAAAGTCTAAGAAGAAAGGTGCCCTATGGGAAAATTCCTCCTGACTTAACGATTAAGGTATGTCGCGCAGTCGTCAGAAGTGGAAGAAGAGTGCATATAACTGTTGTGATAAATTTTAACATTCAGAGCTTATATCCCGTGATCGGGTGAGTAAGCATTGTTGCATAGTCTTGAAATAAAGATTAAACACTCAGCAACAAAGAAATAACCATAAAGGTTAAAGAAGACGGTTGGTCGCAAGGTCTCGAAAAGAATGATGAGTTAGTCTTAACTCCGCGCGACTATGATTTCAGTTGTGTCACATGATCACCAGATCGTGACTTGGGTCAGCCAAAGGTAAGAAAATGCATTGTCGCCATGTCTTGAGATAGAACCATGGTTAGTGATAAAGGCCGATGACAAAGAGACTTAATTTAGTCGCGCAGTCACCTGATCAAAAAATCTGAAAAATGGGGACAGTTTTTTGATGTGACAGTGTAAATCTCTCGGCAACCAATCACAGGATTGCATTTTGATTACTGTGAAAAAAGAGTAGCTGAGATGTAAGATAGTTGACGAATTGCAGTGTGACATGTCAGCCCTTTTGAATGCAGTATGATTTCTCTGAGGATTCACTTTCAAAATTTGATTTCCTATCAAGCTCAGAAACTACGGCTAGGTTTTTGTTCAAGTTCACAGCATGTCGAATTAATGATAGAACTGATGTTTCCAAATTATGAGATGTGTACTCTGAATGATGGCTATAAGGAGTTGATGGTGCATTCATTTGCATTCACCATGCTTTCAGTTTTCAGAGCCAAAGTTGCCAAGTTTTCAGAAAAAGAAATATTCTGCTCAGCTTGCTGTGTTTCCAAAGTTCATCGGAGAATTCTAAATTGCAGGAAATTGTGCACAGAATAGTCAGTTGATTTCAGAAATAGATTTGTTTCAATATCGGTTAGGAAAAGGAGATTTCAGACATTGAAAATATGAGCGGTGCTATGAGTGTTGCTTCAACAAGTAGAGGGAGTGAAGAGGAACAGAAAGGAAAGGCAAGTTTCTCTGATGAGTTTCTACATCTCTTGCCTCGTTCAATGCAGAATAAGAAGGCCAATGCTAATGTTCTCCTTGATGAGTACAAGAACATTCGAGATGCTGTGACCTCAGGCACAACAGGTTTCTCCCATTTCACCTATTTCTATAAAAATTCTGATAAGCCCATCCCAGTATCAAACCCTTGGACATGTGGTTTAGCTAGATTGATTGTTCCTGATGTCTTCCTAGATGTAGACCTATTTTTAGACCTAGCTAATCACTATGATGCCCTGACAAAGACCATCAAAAGGGATGATGGCACTGCCCTGCTAATATTAAATAGGAACTCATTCATGAAATCCTTTGGCTTATTTAGCACCATGTCTACTAAAATTGACATGACAAAGCAGGAGAAGAGGTACAATTCAAAGCCTAGTATTGCTAAGGGCTTATTGCAGAAACATATGTTAAAAGAATTGAAAAATTACTTAGGTCCTATGGCTGAGCCAAACCCATATTATTATAAGGATCTACACTTCTACATTAAGTTTAATGCTTATGCCCTATGTAGAGTGCTAGGGATAGATGGAGATGCAGAGAAAATCAATGCTGGCATCTTAATGATGGTACTAGACTTGCAAGAGGTACATTCAAGCACCAGCTATGATTACATACAGCACATAATTGATGAAATGCATGAGGGTTTCATTGCAACCTAGAAAATACTAAAGAATCCAAAGGAGAAGGAACCTAAATTTTTGCATTACTCAGTCTTAATGCATCTCCTTTTATACTTCAATTTTGTAATCATGGATGTTCATAACCTGACTCCTCAGAGATTCTATCAAACAACACCGAATCCTATCCAATTTTGGGTGAGTGTTTGGAATTACACTTCTAGGGATTGTGACTACTGTGCTTTCCAGAATTGGATTGTATATCCAATTGTGCAGAGTTTGGGGACAAGCAGGACTAGAGTCACTTTGAAGGTCATACAACTGCTCAGGCCCTATGATTATACAGATAATTGGCCTGGAAAACATAACTGGGGTGATTTCTTCTTGGAGGAGAATTACACCATTATCAGGGTATATGGGTGTATTCACCCACCTTATTTGTTACCATATCATGTGCCTGCAAGAGTAGCTGCAATGGAATTCATATGGCAGTTGATGTTAACAGATAATGAGCACTTTACACCGCAGAAAAAGGGGACTATAACCCCTAGGCAATTCAAAATTTCCAACTTTAAAATTGGTAAGAATGCTATTGATGAAGTGGGTCAATGGTTGGGAAAATATAGAATGGGGACAGCCCCTTATAGGTACATTGACCCAGAGGGCTTCATGACAGGGGTTAGGAAATTGTATACTCCTACCATCGCTAATACCAATGTTCACTGTGAATGCATAGAAGAAGATGCAACAAGGAACATCTTGGATGAAGATGACATCCACACAAGAAGACTGAGAATCCAGGAGTTGCTAAAGCTGGAGAAATAGATAAAAAGAAATGGATTGTCCTTTGGGGGTTTTTACCCTAACCTCCCATATTTTGACAGAATCAAGGCCATGATAGATAACTATTATGTTCTTGTAGAGCAACTAGATACAGTCCTGGATAAAAAAAGGTGCTCAGACACCTGAACACTCAGAATCAGAATATGATAGTGGTGATGACAGTGATTATGCACATCCTCCCATGTATCCTTCACCACAATAAGCCTAAGAGCGAGAAATGGCTGAGATTCCATAGTTGCAGGGAGCAGAAGGACACATTATAGATCTAACAGTTGCTACCCAGCCTGATGATGTAGAAGAACCTGCTGCAAAGAGGCAGAAGTTGGAAGTAGGGCAGCCTTCAGTGGAAGGACAAAGTAAGAAAAAGGATAAGGCTAAGGCCTTAGTACCTGGCACTAGGTTATATGACCATAACCTAAGAAAAGCAATCAGGGAAGGCAAGAAGCAACGACCTGACCTAGAAGATGAAGTTGAAATACCACTCAGGGCCTGTGTTGATGAAAGATTACTTGATCAAAAAAAATTCCTAGATGATGACAACTTTGTAAAAACAGAGGAGTTTAAAGACTTCCTAAGATGGCACAAAATAGAGCAGCTCATGTCCTAATTAACAGTTGATGGGAAAGAAACAATTACAAATGAAGCCCTAGTGGCCTTACAAAATTATGATCCTGAGAATGAGGATATCTCGCCTGAGGATGCCAGGAAGATGGTGCTGGGAAGTGGGATATTGTTGGCTGAGGGATGGGATTTAGCATCTGCTTTCATTATAGACCAAATCAGAAAGC
>MU224951.1:14125797-14136981 GCA_018584345.1 Thuja plicata | reverse complement strand
TGAAACAAATGTAGTATATTTTCAATGTATCAAATGATTTAGATGATTCTACCTAATTTGAAAGTTATATTGTTCATAAAGGTTACTTAGGAATATAGATGGAAAATTGAAATGAAAGTACTTTATAATTATTAATAAAGAATCTTATAACGGTATGATGAAATTTGTTTTGTGAAGTAAATCTTGTTGTTAGCTTACTTAATGGACTTAAATGAATCATGCATTTAATAAGAAGGGAACCTAGGAGGAATCTAAGTTAATCTATTTCTTGTTTATTTAATTCTTTTAAAAATTCAAAATTGTTCATAAATCTCTACTTAGGTTTTCTTTTACAAAGAGAATTTTTGTTCTCTTCCCCGGTTCCCTTGCATTTGTATTCCTTGTATTTGCTGTCCTTTCTTTCATCTTTTTCATTCTTATCAGGACATCTAGCAGCTATATGACCAATTTTATTGCATGAAAAACAAATGATAGGAAGTTTACTTCTATATTTTCCTTTTCCTCTCGACATTCTTATTCCCATAAGTGCTTTGAGTTCTTCAAGATCATCATCAGTAGTGTCACTATCACTATTCACATGTTTCTTTCCTTTCTTAGATTTATTGAGTACCAACTAAGATCTAAAAGTAGAATGAATACCTTGTGGATTGTAGTTATCATAATTTTACATTTCAAATGTAGTAAGTCTGCCTATCAGATTTTCCAGATTCAGATTATTGTTAGGAGTACATCTTAGTTCTTGAATTGCAAAAACTCTAATAGCATATACAGGAAGTAGAGTTCTTAGTACCTTGATCATAATAGTGTTCTCATCTATTGTTCCATTAGCTCCTCTAATGTCATTTACAACTTCTTTTACTCTACCATAATACTGATTAACATTTTCACCTTCTTGCATTTTCATTTCATCAAACTTACCTCTTAGATTTTCTGATTTAGCTCTCAGCACATTTGTGTCTCCACCATAGATAGTTGCTAATTTATCCCACATCTGCTTTGCATTTGTGCAGCTCTTTATATCATCAAACTCTGAGTAGCTCAATGAGGATGCAATCTCCAACATTGCTTGATTGTGCTCTTTCTTTTCTTTTAGTTGTTCAGCTGTGAGAGGAGTAGTAGGTGGTACATAGGCATTTTCAATAATT
The DNA here is from genome assembly GCA_018584345.1 of Thuja plicata. Lineage (NCBI taxonomy): Eukaryota > Viridiplantae > Streptophyta > Pinopsida > Cupressales > Cupressaceae > Thuja > Thuja plicata. Next base: position 14,135,836 of record MU224951.1, on the reverse strand, counting down.
TGCTTAGCATCATCTCCAATACTGGCCAGATGCAGTTTCATCAAACTCTACCATGCAGGGAAGTTATCTTTGTTCCGCTTCGGAACCTCCTTTTTATACATGTTGATCTTTTCGCTCCAAGTACCTTCAAACTATTTTTAGTAGACCAAATCTCTGATACCAATTGTTAGAATGAATTTAGAATAACTAAGAGGGGAGGGGTGAATCAGTTATCCTCAGGTCTAGATGTACCAAATAATTTTTTTTGTATTTTAAACAATTCAGATTTACTCAACAACAGTAGCATATGTCAACAACTTAATCATGCACTTTACTGTTTAATGTAATTAGCTTGTAGAAACATAATAGTAAAACAAATCATAAGCATTCACACAAGTTGACACAACTATTTAACGTGGAAACCCAATATGGGAAAATCCATCAGTAACATGCTACCAAGTTTCACTCTTCTGAAGTGAGCTCTATGAGGAGCCAACCCTGTTAAAGCTTACAGTAACACACTGTTAGGTGTGACCTGGTTAAAGGATTTAATCACCCTGTCAGGAGTGGCCTTGTTAGAGGACTTAGATCATTCCACCTGAATGTCACCTTGCTTAGAGGATTTATACAAATGACTGTTAGGTCAACCTTGTTAAAGGATTTTAACTGATATAGTGGTTAGAAAGTAATTAGCAGTTGTGATTTGATACATACAACTTACTTTGCAAATTCAGATCCAATTACAGCTTTGATGCTAACTTACTGAGTGGCCTGCATTGTCATTTCAATCTTCTAATCTTCTTGGAAATCCATCAAGCAATCACACATGCAACTTTCTGCTTCTGTGTTCAACCTTCTCTGCTAGGTCATGCCAATCAGTAAATCAACTATGCAATCCTCTTGCATATACACATGTACATCAATTCGTACATCCATACTTCAATGAATAACCCCTTGAGGTTATCATATACCTCTCTGTCTAGGTCAAATAAATCTTTTCCACTTAATCAAGATCGTAGATCTTAGGTTAGGTCAGATCCAACAGATCATTCCATCATTACATTACATTTACTTCTCCAAAGTAGTCTCTAATTAGATCTTGAATCCATGCATTAATTACGGTTATCCATACATTAAATAACATGGATAAATCTTTAATTAAATTTACATATCCCAATAAAATTAACTAATTCGGCCAGAGATCTCAAATCTCATCATTAATCTAAATACTGCAAGTCGGCCAACATCTATGATCTGCTTGGCAATCACTGTTTCCACTCGGCAATTTTACTGGTGCTTGGCACTGAACAAACTTGCTCGGCACAAGCCAGACTTGCTTGGCACAAAACAGCCAGGAAAACTATCTTTGAAAGATAAACGACTAATTACTTTGCCAGAGTGCCAACTGATCAAGTACCCTTTTATTTTCCTTAACTCAACCATTCACTTGGTCTTCTTGTTAAATCTTCTTCATCAATCAATAGATATGGTACTCAAACATATAACAATAGTCTCACGAGTTAAGGTTTGACATCAATGAAAAAATAACAATTTCTTGCATTGTCACTTTCCAACATCCTCTTCATATATTATTCGGGATTGTAAGGCTTTATTCTTTCTTCTTATTTATGATCGATTGATGCATTTGTACATTAACCATTTTCTTATGGTTGATCAAAGTGGATCTTTCCTTTGTGAAATTAATCTTATCTTCTCCTCAATACTATTTCCAAATCAATCAACATCAACATCATTTTCTTTCTATACATACATCTTTATCCTTTACAAATGGTATATGATTGAATTCTAGACCTATTATGATGAGAAAATGATATACTCTAAAAAGGGTACTTGAAACTATTGATGTATACAGATAATTTATTAGACATTTGATGATTCTCGCCCCAATCATGAGAAATATAATTAATGACAAGGATCCAATCCTTGAGAAATCCACTAAATGCAAATATCTCAATATAATATGAATGAAACCTAAATGTAATGCAATGGGAAAGTTGTCACTTTTCACAAAATCATTTATTTTTCTATTATCATTATTGAGATTTTTAAAACAAACAAGAGTTAATCCTTTTCTTTTACAAACTTATGATATCCGTAATGGTCCTTTATCATCCATATCCTTGGATAAGATTGTATGATGTCCACAATGATCCTTTATCACCCATATCCTTGGACATGAACATTACTAAGGATCTTCTCACAAGAAAAAAACAAAGAAAAATATCATGCTCCGTCATTTATTTTATAGTCCAAGATATCATTAATCCGCTAAAGAGACATGATAATCAAAAATCAAGAAACAACCAATCTTTTCACAACACAAAACAAAGAAACAAATTATGTTACATCATTGTTTTTCCGATTCTACCTTATTGATCAAATGATTAATGTGTCTATCATTATTGTAATATTAGTATTAAAAGGAATTCATCCATTTTTTGATTTTGAGTTGATGCATGTTGAGTTTTTCTTGTTGATGCTATAGGTCTTGATCTTGGTTTTAGGTATGTTTGTTTGACGTGTTTGTTTTCTTGTTTGTGCAAAACTCAAGTGAAAAGAACCATGGTCGAGACTTTTCCCACGATTAAGCAAAAGTTCTCTGATGAGAGTTTATTTGAAAAGTTGTGATATGTACAAAAGGAAAATTTATCATGGATATGCATAGCAGTGACATATACAAATCAAAATCAATGAAAGATATCAAACATCCAACTGTTATGAATTCATGCAGAAGCGATTCTTGTAACAAGTGATTGATTTGATATGGTGATCAAGATATTTGGTTTGAGGAAGGATGCATCATGTATAAGACAACTGATAAATCATGATAGTGTCCTATGAAGACACAAAGTATATTAATAAAAACTAATGATCCAATAACTGCAAGCAAACTCAATAGAAGGTCAATTGATTATGATTGTGTTAAGTTCCACACTATGAGGAAATTTATTGTATATTTTTAAATATTTTATGAATTGTTTAGATTTTTAAATGTTTTATGATGTTTTTAGATTTTTAATTTTTTTAATGATTTTTTATGATTTTTAAATTTTTTAAACCAAGATCATATTTATTTGCCCATGATGTCTAGCAAGGCATAAGGCATTGTGAGTACATGAATGAACTTATGGACCATAATGGATAGGAAAATGATGGAAGGAGCACTTAATGTGACCCTTAGGACTGTCTCATTAAGATTAACCAAGATAAGGGAAAGGGGAAATGATGATGTGGGCTAATGATATGGTGCATGGGGAATAATGTATAGATCAATGATCACGGCGTAGTGAAAGGCATGGGTGAACCAAAGGAGTGGACATGTAAAGAGGCTATTAAGAGAATGTTTTGCATTGCATGTCCTTAGTTTTGATTAAGATCAAGGGGTATATATACATAGGATGAAGCTTAATCATGATAAGGGGTGATGGAAGACATGGAGGATGGCTATGTGAATTCTTAGGATAAGAAATATCATGATAAGGGACAATGGAGGAAACAAACGAATAAGATAAATGGATAAGATAATGGATATTGGTTGAAGATCATAGATAAGGATAAATGGATAGGATACATGAGGCTCCTGGAGATGCTCAACCATGTCAAGATCAAGATAAAAAAGGGAATATGGATGCAAATAGGATAAATGGTGAAGGACATGATGGATAATGAAGGATATGATGTCTAAGATAGAATGGATGGAACTTTCCCCCAAGTGTAGAGTACAAGAGGGTGGACTACGTATGACACCTTTTTGCCATGTTTTCATCATGATACTTTCTCAAGGTGCTAAAAGAAGTGGTTTTCACCATAGGATGAATTGTTTCTCTTTACTTATTCGTTTCTCTTTTTTTTTTCAATTTTCTTTTTCTTTTTTTTTTAAATTTATTTTTTCTATTTCTTTTTCTGACTTTTTGGAAGATAGTGAATGTGTGATAGGAAATGGAGGAATTCATACATCTTTCTCTCTATATAATACCCCTTTGAAAGATATGTTATCCTAAACTATGGTGATCAGTGGTATGCTCAAAGTTGTTGGTAAGGTGATGTTAAGGGGAGGATATGGAGAATATAGGTAGATGGTGGTTAAGGTTTTTATGCTATGGGTTAGATTAGGGGGATGGAAGGATGGAAAGTAGGTGTTGGATAATGAATGGGATATTGAAAGGTTTGCGTGGGGGAGGTGAAATTATCAGCAAGATCTGTTGGCATTTGTAGAAGATGATCTAAGTGTAGATTATGATAATGTATTATGGTGCTGTAATTGATAGAAACATGATGTATTGGAGGTTGTAGATCATTTTTACCAATGCTGTTGAAGATCTAATTGAAGAAATTACTAAGTGTTCAGTCAACTGGGCAGAAGACAAAATACAAGGAATAGTCAACCAAATCTATTTTGGAGATCGAGTTAAGGTGTGCGATCATATATTTATTATCTATAGAGGTATATCCAAATATTTATATGATCACATTAGCTAGTTTGAAGGAATGTGAAAGTTATTGAGGATTCAAGCGACACTGACAGGAAGAACAAGAGACAGATAAAGAAATTTTGGTTAGATTGATTCCCTGGTCTATTTAATATTTTTAAATGATTTTTTGTGACCCGATTAATGTTGTGTTGAATTTATTGAGTTGACCAATGCATTTTGGCATGATCAGATTTGAGTTTTATGCTGGTGGGTAAAATGTTGTAGGGCAAAAGGCTGACTTTGATAATTTTTTTATAAAACAAGGTAACTCTTAGAAGGAGTTTGAAATAATTTAACAAGGTAGTTCTTAACTGGACTTTTATTATCTCTTAACTGAGCTTAAGATACTCTTACCTGAGTATGACCTTAACAAGGTGTTTGTAATTTCTCCTAACAAGGCATATTTCTTTGGTGCACTGGTGAAATTTTTGGATACCATTCTACACATGATTTTCTCCCTCTAACAAGGGTTTCCATGGGACAAATCTTTTGTTTTGAGTCTACATTATGCGAATTCTTTACTTGATAAGTTTCTATATAGTATTTTCATTTGCATGTTGGGTATTGTGAAATCTATTTAAGAAGAGTTTCAGATTTGTGGTTGTACTAATTCAGCCCCCCTCTTAGTGTCTTTAGAGACTAACAAGATCATAATCAATACACACTTTGGAGGGTGGTGGAATGATGGAGGAAAAATGGATTGGGAATCTTGACATTTTGATGGAGGAAGGAATGTGGATTTTGGGACACAAGGACCAAAAATGGATGAAAAAGCTAATGAAATATCCAAGGTAATGTATTTTGGGACATAGGGACCCAAAGCAGACTTGGAAGATGGAAAACATTTGGATGAAGGTGTAGTGGAAGCCTTTGGAAGCTTGAGTACCAATTTTGATTTTTCTTTTGTTGGCAAGTCTTGTAAGAGCGACTTGGGAATCCACATAGTATTTGATTTTTATTTCCTTTTTGATGCTTTAGAACATATTTATTCAATGAGGTATTTAGGAACCCACATTTTATTTGATTTTTTTGTCTGCTTTCTCGACCTTTGCCACCTTTTGAATATTTCTTTTTTCTTTTCATTCACATGTAGATTAGATAGGACACGTTGATATTTGTACATATGTGGATTCTTGAATTTATGATTTTCATGTTTGACATAAAAATTGGTTTGAAAGGTGGTGGGAGTCATGGATGGATAGGACTGATATGGAGATTTAATATGGATGGGCGATTGGAAATTTCTTATGTATGTGTGCCTTTGTTGACCTTGATTTTTGATAGGGTAGGTGGATAGTGAGCTATAATGGTTGGGTATGGTTAATCGAGGAATATAAGGACCCAAAATAGATGGAAGGTTTGGAGGCTTTAGTTCTAAGACATAGGGACCCAAAATGGTTTTGGAGGATGGGGGGGGGTATGTTTGGATTTAAATGGGGGAATGTAGGACTTACGAGGGATACCTACATCTTGATTTTGATTCATGTATGCAAAGTCACGCTCTTCAATATTGTCTTCATATCAAGGGGTTTCTCAATATCTTTGATGATAACAATATTAGTTTTATAAAAAGATAGGATCATGGGGGGAATGAGGGGAAATGATGGTTTCTTGAGGTATACATCAAGGTTCATGACGAGGTGATGGTGAGATAATTTGATCTTGACATGAAAGAGGACCATTGGACAAAGTGGAAGGGATGTTGTGATCTTTCTTTTCAATAGGATCATTGGAAATTGTCGAAGGGGTATCATTTGTAGTGGAAGGCATTTTATGATCTTTCTTGGGAAGTGGATAAGATATAGGACTTGGAGGGATACTTTGTTCTTGAGATGGAAGGATATCATATTGGAAGAAGTGAAAGGGTATGAGGGTTTCATCATAAGATGCTAGAGATATGGATTCTTGATCATATGTTAGAGGAGATTGGATGGTGTCTTGATCTTGATTTATGTTAGAACTTATTTCTTCATTCATATTATTATCCTCTTAACATGAATCCACTTGTAAGGAAGGGATAGGGGTTTGGATACATGCACATGGATTTCTTGAAAGGATTAAATATCTTGGCATAATGGGGGGTTATTTGGAGTGGGCGTAGTAGGGATTGAAGCACATGATGGCTCAAGATCTAGGATCTTTGAATTATGAGAGGTGTTTGTATCAATACTTGGATTAGCTTGGATTTATTTTGGAGATATCCCTTGAGGGTAAACACATTCAGAATCGTCAACATGAAAGATACAATCATTAAGTTCATTGTTTGATGGAAATGGTGTAACTAGTTATGAAGCTTTAGGAGATAAAAGAATGGTGGAATAAGTAGAGGCTACATGTGAGCCATTTCTAGACATAGGTTCTCAATTTTTATCATGTTTGGGATTAATGTCTTCTTTCATTTTAGATGATTCATTAGGCTCTTGGATTTTCATTATATCTTTGTCAAGGAGATCTTGGATATTATTTTTCAAATCCATGCAATTTGAGGTCTTATGTTTGTTGTGTCTATGATATACACAATAGTTACTGAAGAATTCCAATCCCCCTATACTAACTTTAGGCACAGTGTTAAGATTTTTTTCAAGAAGCTCTTTCAAAGTTGATTCGTAAGATTGACCCAAAGGTGTAAACTTTCTATCGAAGGGGTATCTGGGTTCACATGTGTTAACATGAGTAGTGTCAGATTTGAGATTTTTTTTCTAACTTTCAACCATTTTTGTTTAGTTTTGTCTATTTTCCTTTATATTCCTTGGATTTGTGCATTGGAAATGATGTCATTTGTTTCTCAGAGGCATCTCTCAATATTTAAGGTTGGCTCATTTCTTGTTTATTTTTCCCTCAATTTAAGGTCATGAATCTATCTCTTGAGATTTTGAATTTGTTGAGCCAAAGAATTAATGGATATGTATGATAGTTATGATCTAGTTCACATTGTTGTAAAAAAATGATCTCAAGTCAACCTTGAGTTGATAGCCTCTTAGAGGTGATTGATTTGGTCTAGAATTCTGATTAGGGTTTGAAAACAAGTGTTTTGGTTTTGGTTGATCAATTTGAAGCATGTCTAAGATAATATAGTCTAATAGAAAAAGATCTATTTCTATGATGAAGACTCAAGATTAACTTTGATTTCTTGGGTTCTAGGTGAAGGACTTGCAATCCTTGATGATGAACCTTTGAAATAAGAGATTAATGGTGTTTTGACAATACTTTGCAAAATGATTATTTTTAGAGAAACAATGATGATGATTTAGTTGTTTAACAAGGGTAGATATGATTAGAATTCTGAGATTGTTTTGATTGAAATGTAATTAAATTAGAAAAGGGTATCCAAAACAACTTTCAAACTTTGTTCAAATTGTATGGAACCAAATGAGATACTTTAGAGGCCAAATGAGATACTTCATATACAAAATGAGAAACTTCAAAGTCCAAATGTTAAATTTCAAGAGCCAAATGAGATAACTCAAAGACCAAATGAGATAATTTAGATACCAAATGAGATACTTCAGAGACCAAATGAAATATTTCAAGAGCTGAATGAGATACTTTAGAGAACAAATGAGATAAATTAGATACCAAATAGATAATTCAATGACCAAATGATTACTCTAAGAGAATAGATGAGATACTTCAGATGCTAGATGAGATATTTCAGATACTAGATGAGATACTTTAGATACTAAATGAAAAATTTTAGAGACCAGATGAGATACTTTAGATACCAAATGAGATACTTCAGATACCAAATGAGATATGTTAGATACCAAATGATATACTTAAGATACAAAATGCTATAAAATAGAGACTAGATGGGATGGAACACAAACTGGATGAGATGAAACTTGGTTCAAATGCACTGTACTGCTGGGTTTTAAAGGAATTTGTGTATGATTATTGTTTTTTTGGTGTTTTGGTTTAAAATGGATGTATTCTTATAATTGTTTAATACTTCAAACATAAAAAAACACACTCAAGCACTTGTATATGCAAAGAAAACATTTATAACATCCAGTGTATGTTCTCGCACCATTTCCGCAAGTCTTGTACAAAGAGAACAATTCAAACAAGCTACCTATAGAAATTTTTGTTTTCCATGGAAAATAAGGTAAGCTTGCTATCTAATCAGGATGTATTCAGTATTCCATTCAAAAAAAATTTCATTTTACCTCTCTTTACGAGAGCCTCCCACCACTATAAGTGGAGTTTTGCGCAATCCCAAAGGACTACTTGAGAAGGGCTATTGTTCATTTTTTTCATCACTCACCCCATTAAGGATGAATGGGTTTTATTTTTGAGTGGTTGGATTACCATGAAAAAAATAGTTGTATCCCACTTTGGGTTGTCCCTCTCACCGACCTCATTAAGGAAAGTCTCAGGAGGTGAGCCCACTATGACTTAAAGTAAATGTACTACTTGAAATAAAATTTAGGTCAAGATAAGTTTTGTATTCTAATCACCATAAGAATGACGAGAGCTTATCCCTATTATCTTGATTCTCCAAACAAACGATTCTTTCTTAGACCTTTTCTATCTAATGGAACTCCAATAGGTTTGGAAATATAATTGTTGGAAAGTGACAATGCAAGCAATTGTTATTTTGTCATTGCTGTCAAACCTTAACTGGTGAGACTATTGTTATCTTTTTGAGTACCATATCTACTGTTGATGAAGAAAATTTAACAAGAAGACCAAGTGAATGGTTGAGTTAAGGCAATTAAAAGGGTACTTGATCAGTTGGCACTCTGGTAAAGTAATTAGTTGTTTATCTTTCAAAGACAATTTTTCTGGCTGTTCTGTGCCGAGCAAAGTTGCTTGTGCTGAGCAAAGTTGCTTGTGCTAAGTAAAGTTGCTTGTGCTGAGCAAATTTGCTTGTGTCGAGCGAAGTTGTTTGTGCCGAGAAAAGTTGTTCAATGCCAAGCACTAGTGAAATTGCCGAGTGGAAACAGTGATGTTGGCCGACTTACAGTAATTGGATTAATGATGAGATTTGAGATCTCTGGCTGACTTAGTTAATTTTATTGGGATATGTAATGTTAATTAAAGATTGATCCATGTCATTTAATGTATGGGTAATCGTAATTAATACATGGTTTCAGGATTTAATTAGAGACTACTTTGGAGAAGTAAATGTAATGCACAGATGGAATGATCCATTGGATCTGACCTAACCTAAGATCTACGATCTTGTTTAAGCGGAAAAATATTTATCTGACCTAGACAGAGAGGTATATGATAACCTCAGGGGTTATTCATTCAGGATGCTAAAGTGTGCTGCTGAATGTGGAAGTACATGTGTGTATGCAAGAGGATTGCATAGTTGATTTACTATTTGGCATGATCTAGCAGAGAAGGCTGAATACAGAATCAGAGAGTTCCATGTGTGATTGCTTGATGGATTTCCAAGCAGATTAGAAGATTGAAATGAAAATGTAGGCTATCTAGTAAGTTAACATCAGAGCTATAATTGGATCTGAATTTGCAAAGTAAGTTGTATGTATCAGATCACAACTGCTGATTACTTTCTAACCATTGTATTAGTTAAATCCTTTAACAAGGTTGACCTAACA
>MU224951.1:14090834-14125747 GCA_018584345.1 Thuja plicata | reverse complement strand
CAAGGTTGACCTAACAGTCATTTGTATAAATCCTCTAACAAGGTGACATTCAGGTGGAATGTTCTAAGTCCTCTAACAAGGCCACTCCTGACAGGGTGATTAAATCCTTTAACTAGGTCACACCTAAAAGTGTGTTATTGTAACCTTTAACAGGGTTGGCTCCTCACAGAGCTCACTTCAGAAGAGTGAAAATTTGGTAGCATGTTACTGGTGATTTTTCCCATATTGGGTTTCCACATTAAATACTTGTGTCAACTTGTGTGAATGCTTATGGCCATTTATTATATTGTTATGTTTCTACAAGCAATTTCATTAGATAGTAAACTGCATGATTAAAGTTGTTGACATATTCTACTGCTGCCGAGTAGATATGAAATACAAAAAAGTTTTATTTGCTACATCTAGATCTGAGGATAACTGATTCACCCCTCCCCTCTCACTTATTCTAAATTCATTCTAACAATTGGTATTAGAGCTTTGGTCTCCTAAAAATAGTTTGAAGGTACTTGGAGCGAAAAGATCAAGATGTATAAGAAGGAGGCTCCCAAGCCGAACAAAGATAACATTACTACATGGCAGAGTTTGATGAAATTGCATCTGGATGGTATTGGAGATGATGCTAAGTGACTTATTGAAAATGACTATGTATCACCTTCTACTCCTCTCACAGCTGCACAACTAAAAGAAAAGCAAGAGCACAATCAAGCAATGTTGTAGATCGCCTCCTCATTGAGCTCTTCAGAGTTTGATGATATAAAGAGCTGCACAAATGCAAAGGAGATGTGGGAAAAACTTGCAACTGTCTATGGTGGAGACACAAATGTGTTGAGAGCTAAATTAGAAAGTCTAAGAGGTAAGTTTGATGAGATGAAAATGCAAGAAGGCAAAAATGTTAATCATTATTATGGTAGAGTAAAAGAAGTTGTAAATGCCATTAGAGGAGCTAATGGAACAATTGACGAAAACACTATTATGAGCAAGGTACTGAGAACTTTACTTCCTATATATGCTATTAGAGTTTTTGCAATTCAAGAACTAAGATGTACTCCTAACAATAATCTAAATTTGGAAAATCTGATAGGCAGACTCACTGCATTTGAAATGTCAAATTATGATAACTATAATCCACAAGTTATTGATTCTACTTTTAGATCACAGTTAGTTCTCAATAAATCTAAGAAAGGAAAGAAACATGTGAACAGTGATAGTGACACTTCTGATGATGATCTTGAAGAACTTGAAGCACTTATGGCAAAAAGGCTATCGAGAGGAAAAGGAAAATACAGAAGTAAACTTCCTATTATTTGTTTTTCATGCAATAAAGTTGGTCATATAGTTGCTAGATGTCCTGATAAGAATGAAAAGGATGAAAGAAAGGACTGCAAATACAAGGAATACAAAGATAGAAAGGATGAACGAGACTTCAGGAAATATAAGGATTACAAAGACAAAGGTAATAAATCTTGTTATATTGCTGAAAAAACTTCTGACAATGATACTAACAATTCTGATGACAATGATATAGAAGTTGTTTATGTTGCAATGAAAGAAGATTCTGATGATGATGAGAAAACTCCATTAATCTCTTACATGAGTAAAAGTGATCATTGGATCATTGACAGTGGTTGTTCCCATCATATGACTGGTGACAAGGATAAGTTTGAAACCCTAAACCAATGCAACGGAGGATATGTAAAATTTGGTAATGATGCACCATGTCTTATCAAAGGTAAAGGATTGATTAACTTAACTGACAAAATCAAATGTGATGATGTGTATTGGGTTGATGATCTTAAATACAATTTGCTGAGTGTTGCACAGCTGAACACTTCTGGTTACAAAGTTGAATTCCATCATAGAAAAGAAAAGATCTATGATTCTACTAGAGAATTTGTTGGAAGTGGTGATCAGACTAATGGTAACTTATTTTATCTGGATTTATCTGAAGAAACATGTTTGTTTGCATAGTACAATGATGTTTGGTTATGGCATAAGTGGTTGTGTCATGTGAACCTTGATAACTTGGTAAGCATAAGTAAATTGAAAAAGGTTAGAGGGATACCTAAGTTAAAGAAACCTGAGAATGCTATGTGTAAACAATGTCAACTAGGAAAGATGACTAAGTCTAGTTTCAAGAGTAAAACACATATTTCAAAGGAAATTGTGGAATTAGTCCATACTGATCTCTATGGTCCCATTGGAGAAAGAAGCTATTATGGTGCTAGATATTTTATTCTATTTGTTGATGATTATTCAAGGATGATGACTGTAATGTTTCTCAAGGAAAAATATGTTGCGTTTCGGTTATTTAAGTGGTACTTAGCTAAAGTTGAAAAGGAAACAGGAAAAAGTTTGAAATGCTTAAGATCTGATAGAGGTGGAGGGTTTATTTCTAATGAGTTTAACAGGTTCTATAATGACCGAGGAATAAAAAGATAGATGTCCGCACCCAGGACTCCTCCACAAAATGGTATTGCTGAACGTAGGAACAGATCTATCATGGACTGTGCAAGAAGACTAATGATGGAGAAGAATGTTGCACAAAAATACTGTAAAGAAGCTGTAAGTACTGTAGTCTATACCCTAAATAGAGTACAAGTCAAGAGAGGTACAAATGCTACACCTTATGAACTTTGATATGGTTATGCACCTAGTGTAAAGTATTTGGAAGCAAATGTTTTATACTGAAATACAACATAAATGGAAAACTTGATGCTAAAGGTGAAGAAGCCATATTCCTTGGTTATTCAAGGAAAAGCAAAGCATACAAATGTTTGAATTATAATACTAACAAAGTTGTTGAAAGTGCAAATATAAGAATTGATGAGTTTGCAGAAAGAAATGAAGCTGAAAGTACACAAGAGCCTAAAAGCTATAGATCATTCATATATTTGGATGAGGAATATTCTAATTCACTACCTGACGCTACTATCGAGCAAGAGCATGCACCTGCCAAGTCACAGAGTGGAGTTGCTGAGCAACTGTAAGTGAATGCCGAGCTATCTGATGGAGATGCTGAGTCACAGAGTCAACCAGAACTAAACACAATCATTGAATCTTGAGAAAGACCTGAGCCTACTCTAGCAAAATATGTGAGAATAAACCACAATTCTGATCAAATCATTGGATCAAAGGATTCTGCTATTATGACACAAACTAAGTTGAAAAATGGCACATGCCTGTTATGTGAATTTGAGCCCAAAATAGTGAAAGATGCTTTAGAAAATGAAGATTGGATACAGGAAATAAATGAGGAAATTGAACCGATTGAGAAGAACAAAACTTGGACACTTGTACCTAGGCCGAAGGATAAAAATGTAATTGGTACAAAGTGGGTATTCAAAAATAAACTGAATGAACATGGAGATGTGACAAGAAATAAAGCTAGACTGGTATGCAAGGGTTATGCACAGTAGGAAGGAATTGACTACGGTGAAACATTTACCCCTGTTGCAAGATTGGAAGGAGTCAAAACCTTACTTGCATATGCAGCCTATAAAGGATTCAAAGTTTATCAGATGGATGTGAAATATGCATTTCTCAATGGTATCTTGGAAGTAGAAGTGTATATTGAGCAAGCTGATGGTTTTGTTGATCCAAACAAAAGGAATATGGTTTACAAATTTCACAAAGCATTATATGGACTGAAGCAAGCGCCAAGAGCATGGTATGAGAGATTGCACAATTATTTGATCAAGATTGGATTTACAAGAACCAATGAAAAAAGAAACCTATACTTGAAGACAGAACAAAGCAAGGTACATTATTAGCTGAAATTTTTGTAGATGACATCATATTTAGTGGACAAGATGTGTTATGCCAAAAAACTACAACAGAGATGCATACTGAGTTCGAGATGTCTATGTTTTCTGAAATAAAATTCTTTGTTGGCTTACAAATTTATCAAATGAAGAATGGTATCTATATCACTCAATCTAAATACATCAAGGCGATACTGAAATTTTTTGGAATGGAAGAGTCCAAACTAGTGAGTACACCCATGGCTACTAGACAGAAGCTGACAAAAGATGATGACACAAAAGAAGTGAACCAAACACTCTATAGATCAATGATTGGAAAACTACAATATGTTGTACATAGTAGACCTGATATTGCCCTAGCTGTTGGAATTGTTGCAAGATTTTTTGCTAACCCAAAGGAAACTCACATGATGGCAGCAAAAAGGATTCTAAGATATTTGAAAGGAACTGATGACTATGGTTTATACTACAAGAAGAATGACAAGTTTGAACTTAGAGTTTACACTGACTCTGATTGGGCTGGAAATGTCGATGATAGGAAAAGCACTACTGGTGGAGCATTTCTTTTAGGAAAAAGATTGATCTCATGGACAAGCAAGAAATAGAACTGCACCTCACAATCTACAGATGAAGCCAAGTATTTGGCAGCAGCAGCTAACTGCTCTAACATTGTGTGGTTGAAGATACTACTAAAAGGTATGAAGGAAGAAATCACTGACCCAGTTGTCATATATTATGATAACATGAGTGCCATTAATATCTCTAAAAATCTTGCTATGCACTCAAAGACAAAGCATATAGCTATCAAGTATCATTACTTGAGGGAGGTAGTTCAGAATAAAGAAGTGAGACTGGATTATGTGAACACTAAAGAACAATTAGGAGACATATTCACAAAGGCACTACCCAAGGATGCTCATGAGTATCTACAAGGTAAAATGGGGGTGATTCCCCTAACTAAGGCTAATTAGGTTTTGTATGGTACTGTTGCATCAACTAGTACAATAAGAATACTTGATACATTGATGCACAGTAAGTCACACTTTAGGATGCTGACTAAAGTTGTGAAGTTGGACAAGGACATAAAAAGAAAATCAGTCATAATCAAGATGGCAGGATCAGCTTGATACTCAAGATCTACATGATAATGATTTTGACATCTTTGGCATTGTTGTCAAAGAGGGAGATATTGCCTAAGATTTCCTAGAGGAAGAGATAACCAGGAAGGAGAGATTACATAAAGGAAGCACTATAAAGAGGCAGAAGTTACTACTTAAAAATTTAAAGTGATTATCTACTTAGAGGGAGTCTACAGATGTTTAGACACAAATGATTATAGTGTGATTACAGACATAGATGGAGAAATGTTTTACAGATGAGAATTAGAATGAAGCTAAAGACATTAATGAAGATTTGTTCATATCAAGGAACACAGGTGACTTTTTGGATTGTATGGTAACTATGCTTGTTAAATCATTGTTTTAATATTTTGTGTTGCGATCAATGCCAAAGAGGGAGATTGTTGGAAAGTGACAATGCAAGCAATTATTATTTTGTCATTGCTGTCAAACCTTAACTGGTGAGACTATTGTTATCTGTTTGATTACCATATCTTGTTGATGAAGAAGATTTAACAAGAAGACCAAGTGAATGGTTGAGTTAAGGAAATTAAAAGGGTACTTGATCAATTGACACTCTGGCAAAGTAATTAGTTGTTTATCTTTCAAAGATAGTTTTTCTGGCTGTTCTGTGCTGAGCAAAGTTGCTGTGCCAAGCAAAGTTGCTTGTGCCGAGTGAAGTTATTTGTGACGAGCAAATTTGTTCAATGCCGAGCACCAGTGAAATTTCCGAGTGGAAATAGTGATGTTGGCCAACTTACAGTAATTGGATTAATGATGAGATTTGAGATCTCTGGCCGACCTAGTTAATTTTATTGGGATATGTAATGTTAATTAAAGATTGATCCACATCATTTAATGTATGGGAAACTGTAATTAATGCATGGTTTAAAGATTTAATTAGAGACTACTTTGGAGAAATAAATGTAATGCAAAGATGAAATGATCCGTTGGATTTGACCTAACCTAAGATCTACGATCTTGTTTAAGTGGCAAATGATTTATCTGACCTAGACAAAGAGGAATATGATAACCTCAGGGGTTATTCATTCAAGATGCTGAAGTGTGCTGCTAAATGTGGAAGTACATGTGTGTATGCAAGAGGATTGCATAGTTGATTTACTATTTGGCATGATCTAGCAGAGAAGGCTGAATACAGAAGCATAGAGTTGCATGTGTGATTGCTTGACGAATTTCCAAGCAGATCAGAAGATTGAAATGACAATGCAGGCTATCTAGTAAGTTAACATCAGAGCTGTAATTGGATCTGAATTTGCAAAGTAAGTTGTATGTATTAGATCACAACTGCTGATTACTTTCTAACCATTGTATCAGTTAAATCCTTTAACAAGGTTGACCTAACAGTCATTTGTATAAATCCTCTAATAAGGTGACATTCAGGTGGAATGTTCTAAGTCCTCTAACAAGGCCACTCCTGACAGGGTGATTAAATCCTTTAACCAGGTCACACCTAACAGTGTGTTATTGTAACCTTTAACAGGGTTGGCTCCTCAAAGAGCTCACTTTAGAAGAGTGAAAACTTGGTAGCATGTTACTGGTGATTTTTCCCATATTGGGTTTCCATGTTAAATACTTGTGTCAACTTGTGTGAATGCTTATGGTTTGTTTTACTTTTATGTTTCTACAAGCAATTTCATTAGACAGTAAACTGCATGATTAAATTTGTTGACATATGCTACTGCTGCCGAGTAGATCTGAAATACAAAAAATTTTTATTTGCTACATCTAGACCTAAGGATAACTAATTCAACCCTCCCCTCTCAATTATTCTAAATTAATTCTAACAATAATCACCTTAAGAAATTTGAGAGCATAGGCCTACTATATTTTTTCACAAACAATGAGGTCTTGTAATTAGGTTATGTGTTTGAAAATGAATTTGGAAAAAGTAAAATAAAGGTATGTACATGAAAAGATTTAGAGTTTGGATTGTGCACCTTTTATGATGTTATTCACATTTTTGAGGATTTTTATTTTTATTTGATAAATTACCTCAATGATATTTACAACTCCTAAGCATCCCCTTTCACAAATATTAGTTCAACACCAAACAAGCAAAGTGAAGAAATCCAAAACAATTGAGAAATTGATAATTTTTTTAGAAAGATTAAGCATCCAAATTAATCATAGGTATTTGATATTAAGCTTGATAGAGATTTATAATGATCAAATATCTCTTATATGCTTTACCTTCCTCACCAAATCTTTCATCCTCATTCACCCGATATGTATTTTTAGCCAATTTGTTCAACGTCTTTGCCTATTTTTCTTAAAAATTATTGGGTAATTTGAATGTAGCTTTCTGAATTTTCCTTGATTTGATCTCGCTAGTCATTGACAAGTCATCAAAATATCAATTAATATTCAAATTATCCAATTATGCAACCAATTCTAAATTTTCCATAACAAAGACCAAATGCTAAGAAACAAAGACAAAATGAGATAAAACATAGATTGTATGAGATGAAAGAGAGACTGTATGAGATGAAACTTAGACCATATGAGATGAAATACATATTGTATGAGATGAAACATAGATTGTATGAGATGAAACAAATATCGTATGAGATGAAACAAAGATCGTATGAGATGAAACAAAGACTCTATGAGTTGAAATAAAGGATGATTGTATAAGATGAAACAAAGATCGTATGAGATGAAATAGGGATTGATTGTATGAGATGAAATAAATACCGTATTAGATAAAACAAATATCATATGAGATGAAACAAAGACTATATAAGATGAAATAGAGACCGTATGATATGAAACATAGATCGTATGAGATGAAACAAAATTTAAATGAGATACAATAGAGTCCAATTGCAAGGCTCTTTTGATCATATGATAACTTCTTCAGACCAAATGAAAACTTCTTCTTCTCAAATGTAAAATTCTACTCAAATGTGAACTTCTTATGCTCAAATGCAAATTTATTCTGATCAAATACAAATTTCTACCACTTTTTGAGAATCTTCAAGGTCAATTATGCAAAATCACTTAAAAATAATGTTACAATGTAGGGAATCAAGCCCCACAGTAGGCACAATTTGGTGTCTGTGTGTGTTTTGAGTGTCAAAAACCTTCATGAAACCTTAATTTGACATACTTTAAAATAAAATCAATATATCTAACTAGTTAATCAATTCAGAATGAAAGAATTCAAAAATGTTCTATGGATCTATAATTAAAAGGATTTGAGGTATGCTCTCAGTTTCATTATGATCCTCAAATGACAACCTACAAAATGAGAATATGAAGCTATGATCTATGATGCAAAATTGATGTGAATTACTATCCTAAATGATAAAAACAACTAGATTAAGATGCAAATTCTCTATTCTAACAATTCTTGAATCTAGAAAAGATATGAAAACCAGCGTTGTGTCTATGATTTTATGGAAATTGATGTCCAAACCAGCATTATGCCTTTTCTTTGTTGATATTAGATGCACAAACTAGCATTATGTGGATGCTTAAATAATAATGGATGACGTGGACCATTTGCACTAAGAATGCACACTATTTATAGGATTTCCCAAGGCCATAGGGGAAAGTTATGTCTAACCATGGTTAAGTCAAGTGGTTGAGGGATGCGTGAATAAGATATCAAAGGCTATTAGCGATCCATGTGAGCTTAAAGATGGTCTCTCATTGATTGAATTGATTTTGTCATGTGGTGGTAGGTGAGAGATTTTTTCATGTCATGTCATTTCTTCTATTTTTAGGATGGTACATTTAGCCCCCACTTTAGTGGGAGTTTTAACAAGCTAGAGTTATCATTGCACCAAAATATTGACCTATCAACGCCTGATACAACTACTAGATTTATAGAATCCATGGGAGGCGGTTAAACCATGTCACAAATCCCATGAGAGACGCTAGCACAATGCCAACAATCCCCCCTAGCGTGACTCATCGTAGGCCCCGGTCACTCATGAAGGAAATTAAAACTTGTGAGCAAGCTCTGATACCACTTGTTACAAGATAGATTTGTCTTAGGATCCACTAAATAATACACATGGAATGAAAATGAAAGGATAAATCTAAGGAAATTATTATCTCCTTAATCACCTATAAAAGAGATTGCATTGTGTGTGTGTGAAAAATGTGAAACAAGGAGTGGAGAGTATGCCCCCATGTTAAAGTGATTGCAAACACCTTAATGTGAGAAATGGTTTTAACAATGTATACATACACCCATAAGAGACATTTCCACTATGAGATGCCCCTAAGAAAGTACAAACCAAGGAAAATAAAATACATGAAAAGAGAGAACACAAAAGAGATATACTAACTTTGGGGTCAATATAATCATATAATAACTCATGTATATCAGAATTATATCAAAATGAACTATCATCATCCTCCAAAGGTAGAAAAAATATAAGAACAATGGAATAAGGCCACATAAGAGATAAAAAGAAGAGTTTTTTTGGGCCAACATTACAAAGAACAAAAAGAATGGTAGCTACCACTTTGTATCGTCCCCAGTTAGATAACACAAAGACACATTTACAAACAATAGCACATGCACAACATATATAAGAAATGAGATACAAATAGAAGAATGTCATGAAAATTTGATTCCTTTATCACCTTGCACTAATGGAGCAAGACGAGTCATCTAAAGAGATATATAAAAAATATATAGCAAGTAGAACATTACAAGGGATGCACATTACAATAGGCAAACTAGTGTAGTAGCACCTAGGAAAACTCCCAATGCTTAATCAATTTTGGCTTGTAACTGACTCTAGCCAAGTCATTGATTTAATTTTGAACTTAGAAGATCTAGAAAGGTGTGTGACTAGATGGACTAGTAATTAGTACTAATCCAATCTAGTTTAGTTAGTTTTTCTTTAATGCTTGTTTTGGCTTAGATTTGGGAAAATGAGTCTAAATGTATCCTAGACTTAGAGGAGAAGAGGAAAGTGCCTAAAAAGGGTTTAATGATGTGTATTCATCGAATGAAGAAGTATTGAGGTCCTAAAATTTAGTTATGAGCATTTATGCAAAAGATGCTAAATGTTGTCAAGACAACATTTTGAAAGATTGCAAATGTTGCATGCAACATAGACAACTTTTTGATTCCTTTAGAAATGGAGGAAGGAAATCAATGATAGAGGTCTAAAATTATGGAAGAGGCATCTTAAGATACTCCAAGTCTCATTTCCATAGAAGAGAGGATTTTATTCAAGTTTTTGGAATAGCAATAGAACTCTAGTTTTTGTTTTCTACAACAGTCAAAGTGTTTTGAGTTAATGAGTGTTTTGATGAATTGAAATGAAAAATCTAATGTTGGATCTATGTTGAGTAGGAAGTTTTAAGATTTTTTAATTCAGTGATCAAGTTTCTTAGAGTAGATTAGATTTCTTTTGTAAATTGTTTAGGAACTAGCACGGTTGCTGAGGTAGATAGAGTAGTTTTCAATTTCATGGCTCCCCGATAGAATCCAACCATGGGAAACTTCTGGTTGTGGATGAATATGTTAGGGGAGCCTATATATAGTGTAAATATGCTAGGAAGAGTTTTGAGGATTTGAGTGGCTATTTTTAAATTTATGCTCTAGGCGAGCAATGCATGTCTGCCTAGGTGTGTAACAAAGAAATAATTAAGTGCCATTGCAAGGGTATTTTTGGGGGAAGAAAACCAAGTGTAGGTTTGGAAGAATTAGGGTCTAATATAACCCTTTCTATGAGATGACATCCTTACTAATCCATCTGGATAGATTTATAGATAGAAATCAAATGACTGTAACCAATGCACCCTACATTTTAGGACAACAATGTACAGAGGACTTAGAGAGATAAAAGCTTGAAAATATCTAAGGTCTTGGAAAAGGGTGTTTGAATCCTAAGTTTTTTAGGGTTGTTTGATATTTTTGAGAAAGAATCCTGAAAAACCCTCTAGATAGGGCTAACTGGGCTACTAGGTCTATTAGGACCAAAAGCAGTGTGAATTTAGAATTTGATTATTTTGAGTTTGAAGACCCATTCAAATGGGATTGAAAGGATGTCAAATGGATGTCTTAGTGATGGACATATCCCTTGTAGCATTGGTGAGAAATTTTTGAGAGTTTGAGCTTGGAATCATCTAAGAGAGTATAGTGACAAGGAGAATTTCAATGTTGGAAATCCTTCAAGGTTAAGCACAAAGGAACTAACTCATATAATGGAGTTAGAATAGTCTTAGGCTTGGAGAATTGATAGTTTTAGGGTTCTAGAAGAGAAATAGGAATCCTAAGTAGACTAGGACAAGCAGAGTCCTAAGTTGAGCAAGTGCAAAGAAAACCTTGGAGCACTTCCATCAGATTGGTACAGAGCATAGCTGATTAAGCTTGTGGTTAATGATCCAACCAACATAGTCTGTAGGAGAGTAAAAAATGGTGACTAATGATGAGTTGGATAAGAAGTTAGATGATCAATAAGTGGAGAATAGGATACTCCGAGACAGATTAGCTCAATTGGAGAAAAAGGTAGATGAAGTTGATGTGAAAGAAGATGAAGTGAAGAATAAGGTTGAAGGGAAAGGAAAGGATATTGCCATTGATGATGAAGTAGCCAAAGCTAACCCTGTCCTTTCTGAGGATCCATTCTTGAAATCTTTAAAGGCTATGAGTGTAAAAGAACTAGAAGGAGTTCCAATCTTTACTGGAAAGATAGAACCGGAGATAGTCTTGGATTGGATAGAAGGACTAGAAAACCATTTTGAGTGTGATGGAATCACTGAGGCTCAAAAGGTGAAGGTTGCTAAAGCCAGACTGAGAGGGTCTGCACTCACTTGGTGGAAATTCATCCAAGATGAGAGGGAGAAGGAAGGAAAGAGGCCCATTGCTTCATGGAAGGCTATGGTTGCAAAGGTCAGAGATGCTTATATCCCTAAGGATTATGAAATCCAATTACATAAGAGAAGACAAGGTTTGAGATAGAAGGGCCTAGATGTAAGCTCCTATGCTGAAGAGTTTCAGAGACTTTGCATGAGATCTAGAGTTGTAGAGGATGAGAAGGTTAAGGTAGAAAGATACCTTAATGGACTAAAGTGGACCATACAAGATGAAATGAGTCTTTTGACTCCATACACCATTCAAAAGTTCCACCAAATTACCATCAAAGTTGAAGAGAAGTGAAGGAAGAAATAAGACTCTAGTACTACTAGAGGAAGAGGTAGAGGAAGAGACACTAGGGGACATAGAGGTGGATATGGTGGAAGGAGTTCTGAATCAAATAATCAAGGGGAGACTAAATTTGTTGAACAAAAACAAGGAAACTCCAATAGATGGGGTTCAAATAGAGGAAGGAAGTCTAGTGGCAGAGGAAGAAACAACAACCTAGGTAGGGGTAACTACTTTTCTACTATGAAGTGTTACCACTACAACCAAATGGGACATCATGCATACAGATCTCTAGAGAAGGTAACTAATTCTCAAGGAAGTGATAAAAGGGTGAATTATGTCCAAGAAGAGACTAGTGGTAGAAACAAACACATTGAGATTCCCTTAGAGTCAAGGGAAGGTGATAATTTAATGATGAGGAGAACTCTGTTTAAGGAGCCATTAAAAGAAGAGCCTAGTCAGAGGAGGTCACTGTTTAGAGTGAAGTGTAAAATGATGGGAAAGGTGTGTAGATTCATCATAGACTCAGGGTCTACTAATAATATAGTGTAAAAGGAAGTAGCCGGCAAGTTGAAAATGAAAAGGATACCCTACACCAATCCTTATAAAGTCACCTAGCTAAACAAAGGACAACATGTCCTTATCAATGAACAAGCTTGGGTGGAGTTTTCAATTGGGAGGTATAAGGAAAAAGTATTGTGTGATGTGATACCCATGGACGCATGTCACCTACTCCTAGGTAGACCACGGAAATTTGACAGACATGCCATGCATGATGGTGCAAAGAATTCATATTCTTTCAAGAAGGATAATGTGACATTCAAAATACAGTCACTATTGGAGGATGCAAAAATGAATTCATCTAGCCCCACTGTTCTCATGGTGAGTGAAAAAATGTCCTTATAAGCCTTAGAAGAAGGAGAGGGAGTTGGTTTTGCACTGGTGTTGAAACCAAAGGAAGAAAGTGCAGAGAAAGCAGTCAAGAAGACAAAGTTGCCAAAAGAAGTGAAGGAGCTATTGTAGAAGTATGAAGGCACTGTCGGTGATGGTAAACCATCATCCCTACCACCTAAGAGGTTTTTAAGCCACAAAATAGACCTAATACCTGGAGCTACCTTTCCCAATAAGGTTGAATATAAGATGACTCCTCAACAAAATGAATAAATAGCTATACATGAGATTCAAGAACTCCTAAGCCAAGATATGATTAGGAAAATTATTAGTCCTTGTGCCATACCCACTATCTTAGCCCCTAAAAAGAGAGGAACATGGAGGTTATGTATTGACTCTAGAGAAATAAAAAAAATAACAATTACGTATAGGCTCCCTATCCCTAGGATAGAAGACCTAATGGATTGTCTAGGTGAAGCAAAAATTTTCACAAAGATTGACTTGAAGAGCGAATACCACCAAATTAGAGTCAATGAGGGGGATGAATGGAAAACAAACTTAAAGACCACAGAAGGAATGTAAGAGTGGCTTGTCATTCCATTTCGGTTATCCAATGCCCCATACACATTCATGAGACTCATGAATGAAGTCCTAAAAGACTACATAGGAAAATTTGTGGTAGTCTACTTGGATGATATACTCATCTATAGTAAGACAAGAGAAGAACACCTCAGACATCTACAAACAGTCTTCAAGAAGTTGTATGAAGAAAAGTTGACGATCAACTTGGAGAAATGTGAAGTCATGAAACAAGAGCTAGTGGACCTTGGATTTGTGTGATCTCAAGGCAACCTAAAGATGGATCCAAGAAAAGTGGAAGCCATCATCAACTGGCCTACTCCAAGAACAAGCACTGAGGTAAGAAGTTTTCATGGCTTAGCATAGCACTATAGAAATTTTATCAAACAATTCAGTGCAATTTGTGCTCCTATGCTTGATACTATCAAGGGTGGGATAACAAATAAATTTTTATGGAATGAACAAGATAACCATGGGTTTGAGTTGTTAAATAAAAATATTTCTACCCGACGAATCCTGATTTTCCAAGCTTTGAAAATCTATTCACAGTGGAATGTGATGCCAACAATATAGCCATTGGTGCAGTCTTGAGTCAAGAGGGAATACTAGCGACCTTTCAGTTTGAGAAACTAAGTGGAGCTAAGAAGAAAAAATCTTCTTATGACCTAAAGATGTATGCTCTGGTCTAGACACTGAGAAAGTGGAGGCATTATTTTCTTCCAAAAGAGTTCATAGTTTATTCAGACCATCAAGCATTAAGTTTCTTGAACTCTCAAGATAAACTCAGTCACATGCATATTAAGTGGTTTGAGTACCTACAAGACTACGCCTTCAACATCAAACTAAAGAAGGGGTTGTAGAATAAGGTAGTAGATGCCTTAAGTAGAAGAGCCCTGACCATTTAAGAGATACAACTACAGAGCATGGGGATAGGCAACTTAAAAGAACTATATGGAGAAGATGAAGACTTTGTAGACATTTATAAGGTATGCCAAGAATATAAGAATCACTTTCATAGTCAATTCTCTGAGTATACCTTACAGAGTGGTCTATTGTTTAAAGGGGGTCAATTGTGTGTCCCTAGGGGGTCTATAAGGGAGAATCTAATCCAAGAAAAACACAATGGTGCACTTAGTGGCCATTTTGGTGTTAATAAGACACAAGAATCAGTTCAAAGATTTTACTTTTGGCCCAAGATGAATTTGGATGTTAAGAAATATGTAGAAGGTTGTGTTATCTATCAAAAGGAAAAATGCACATCTACTAATGTAGGCCTATACCAGCCTCTACCCATTCCAACCAAACCATGGGAATGTCTGAGCATGGATTTTGTAGTGGGATTTCCCAAGACAAAATAGAGAATGGATAGCATTTATGTTATTGTATATAGATATAGTAAGATGGCACACTTTGTACCCTACAAGACAACAAATGATGCAAGTCAAATAACTTACCTATTCTTCAAGGAGGTATTTAGAATACATGGTTTGCCATTGAGCATAGTGTCAGATAGAGACACAAAGTTTATGAGTCATTTGTGGAAGACTCTATAGCAAAATTTAGGAACTAACTTGTCTTTTGGATCTGCATACCATCCTCAGTTTGATGTCTAAACATAGGTAGTGAATAGGAGTCTTGGAAATCTCCTAAGGTGTTTAACTAAGGAGTATGGTCAAACTTGGGACCAACTCATTGGGAAAGCATAATATGCCTACAATGACACAGTGAATAGGACTACTTGTAAGAGTCCTTTTGAAATAGTTTATGGCCTTCATCCAAGAGGCATATATAAGCTTGGAGATCTGAAGGATGGAGCCAAGGGAAGTGGCTATGCAGAACTTTACACATTCTATGCAAGAAGTCCATGAGATAGTGAGGAAGACACTCATTGAAAATATAAAGAAGCTTAAGAGAAAAGTTGATGAGAGGAAAAGAGATGTCCAATTCAAAGTTAGGGATCTAGTGACGGTTCACCTCAATAAAGAAATATTACAAAAAGGAACACCTCATAAACTTCAGATGAGAAGAATTGGCCCATGTATCGTACTGGCCAAATATGGAGCGAATGCCTATAAGGTGGAACTTGTAGAGGATATGGGTCTATCTCCAGTGTTTAATGTTGCAGACTTAGTTTTATACAAAGGCCTAATTCCAGATGCAGATGCAGATCAGAGTTTGATTGAAGTTATACAGGAGGTGGAGGAACTCAACTTGCCATCTACACCAATCAGGAAGGCAAAACACATACTGGATTCCAGAGTCTACAAGAAGACAAAAAGAAGGAATAACAAGAACACTTAGTGAAGTGGCATGGAAAAATAGATACAGATGTAGTTTGGATAAAGGAAACAGAGTTCAAAAGTTGGGCATTGACCTCAACTTACTCAATCCAAGGGTGGATTGAAGCTTTTTCATTTGGGGAGGATGGTGCAAGAGAACCTAGGAAAACTCCCAATGCTTAATCAATTTTGGATTGTAACTGATTCTAGCCAAGTCAATTATTTCCTTTTGACCTTAGAAGGTCTAGCAAGGTGTGTAACTAGATGGACTAGTAATTAGTACTTATCCAATATAGTTTAGTTAGTTTTTCTTTAATGCTTGTTTTGGCTTAGATTTGGGAAAATGAGTCTAAATGTATCCTAGGCTTACATGAGATGAGGAAAGTTCCTAAAAAGGATTTAATGATGCGTATTCATCAAATGAAGAAGGATTGAGGTCCTAAAAGTTAGTTATGAGCATTTATGCAAAAGATGCTAAATGTTGTCATGACAACATTTTGCAAGATTGAAAATGTTGCATGCAACATAGAATTTTTTTTGATTCCTTTCAAAATGGAGGAAGAAAATCAATTCTACTGGCCTAAAATGATTGAAGAGGCATATTAATATACTCCAAGGCTCATTTCCCAAGCAGAGAGGATTGTAATCAATTTTTTGTAATAGAAATAGAACTCTGGTTTTTGTTTTCTACAACAGTCAAAGTGTTTTGAGTTAATGAGTATTCTAATGGATTGAAATGACAAACATGATTTTGGATCTGAGTTGAGTAGGAAGTTTTAAGAGTTTTTCATTTAGTGATCAAGTTTCTTAGAGTAGATTAGATTGCTTTTGAAAATTGTTCAGGAACTAGCATAGTTGTCGGGGTAGATAGAGTAGTTTTCAATTTCATGGCTCCCCCATAGAATCCAATTGTGGAAAACTTCTGGTTTTGGATGAATATGTTAGGGGAGCCTATATAAATTGTAAATATGCTAGGAGGATTTGTGAGGATTTGAGTATCTATTTTTAAAGTTATTCCCTAGGCGAGCAATGCCTGTCCAGCTAGGTGTGTAATAGAGAAAGAATTGAGTGACATTGCAATGGTATGTTTGGGAGAAGAAACAAAAGTATAGGTTTGGAAGAATTAGGGTCTAATAGAACCCTGCCTATGAGCTTAGGTCCTTACCAATCCATCTGGATAGATTTCTAGATAGAAATTAGATGACTGTAACCAATACACAAAAATAGCCCTATTTGACCTATATTTCAGGACAACAGTGTACGGAGGACTTAGGGAGCTAAAAGATTTAAAATATATAAGGTCTTGGAAAAGGGTTTCTAAATCCTAATTTTTTTTAAGGGTTTTTTGAGAGTTTTGAGAAAGAATCCAGAAAAACCCTCTGGATAGGGCTAATTGGGATACTAGGCCTATTAGGACCAAAAGCAGTGTGAATTTGGAAATCAATTGTTTTGAGTTTTAAGACCCATTAAAATGGGATTGATAAGATGTAAAATGGATATATTAGTTATCGACATATCCCTTGTAGCACTGGTGATAAAATTTTGAGCAGTTTGAGCTTGGAATCATCCAAGAGAGTATAGTGACAAGGAGTAATTTCAATGTTGGAAATCCTTCAAGGTTAAGCACAAAGGAACTAACTCATATAACGGAGTTAGAATAGTCTTAGGCTTGGAGACTTGAGACTATTAGGGTTCTAGAAGAGAAATAGGAATCCTAAGTAGACTAGGACAAGTAGAGTCCTAAGTTGAGCAAGTGCAAAGAAAACCTTGGAGCACTTCCATCACAAACACAAAAAAATCCACCACACAAGAGGAACTAATCAAGCATATCACCTACCCCAAATCTTGGTCTATATTTTTTGGTGAAGGTGGACAACATTAAAGATGAGAAAAACCAAGAAAAGTAGATGGAAGTATAGCCAGTTCCAAACAAGGACCATGCTCTAAGCGCGATTCACTTTGTTTGTCACTAGGAGGAAGAGATAATTGCTTTGCCAATATAGATTGTAAAACATGATTAATATCAACAAGCTCATACATATCATCAAAATTACTAGAATGAACATCATTTGTTTTAGAAACATTGAATTTTTCACCAAGATTATCTTCTTCATCCATATTAATAAAAATAGGATCCCTAATTTGAATAGAATCATCATGTTTGTTCAATTTCATATTTTTAAGATTAACTTCTTCCCTTGGGATATGCATGGGATGATCAAAGGGAATAAAAGCATCATAAGGTGTATTAAGAGAGGAAAGGTTATGGTAAGAACATTCATGGGCTCTAGCATGGCATTTATGGTGACGATCACAAGAAAAAGGGTTACATTTGGTTTTGTTTGATATTTGAGGTGGTTTATGTTCAATAAACATCAAGTCCTTTGTTTTAGGAGGAAGAATGGAAGGAATCACACTAAATTGAGAGATCATATCTAAGGAGTGTTAATAAGATATAAGAGTTGGAACTAAAGCATAAATAGGAGGTGAAAAAGGTGTAGAAAGAAGTCCAAGGCTAGGGAAAAGAGATGAAACAACAATAGAGGAATTGACAAGCTCACAAATATTTTTAAGTTTAAATTTTTGATAGGATAATAATTAGTTATCTTTGTGAGGTTGAAATCGTTGAGACATGGAAGGAAAAAATAATTCAAGGTCAAAGTTCCCACATATAGAAAGAGGATGATAGAGACTATGGTAATCATGATGATTTCTCCATCATGGGGAAATTTCAAACACTTATTGATAGGAGAGACAATATCTTTCATGGAAGTGATCCAAGAAAGACCAATTCTAACTTAAAATTGATTGAAAGTTGGGATTACCAAAAAGGTGACACCAAAGGTTTTCTTACCAACTCTTATGGGAAAGATAATGGAACCATGAGTAGGATAAGCTAAAACATTGAATGATTTTATCATCCCAT
Source organism: Thuja plicata (assembly GCA_018584345.1). Taxonomy (NCBI): domain Eukaryota; kingdom Viridiplantae; phylum Streptophyta; class Pinopsida; order Cupressales; family Cupressaceae; genus Thuja; species Thuja plicata. The sequence continues at coordinate 14,107,058 of MU224951.1, read as the reverse complement.
AATATTTATCATATAATTATCACTGGAGCTATCTAGTATAAAGATGTTCTTCAGTTATAAAATTCACCATGCAAGGAGGATCTATAAGGACTCCACAAGAGGTAAGGCCATTAAACTTTTCAACAATGTAAAGTGGACCAATAGGGGATTTAATAGTCTCCTTAGGATCAAATGTCATTCAAAGATTAGATTTGGGCTTGTGTTTTGGTTTGGATTGATCAATAAGGTTGACAATATTGTTGGCTTTGATACACTTAGCATAATACCTCACAATGTTATGAGAGTCAACAATATGGGTAGAGGAAGAAGGAAATGAGTGGGTAGACTCAATGGTATTGGTTGAATGGAGAGGTAAAGGATTGGTATAAATTTTCAAGTTTTGGTTGGGAAGGGAAATAGATTTATTTCCTTGATCATTAACTCCCTCAACAAATATAACATTAGAATCAACGAGGTCTTAGATAATAGATTTCAAATGGAAACACTTTTCAATATCATGACCGAGTTGATGATGGTATTGGAAAAAAGATTTGGATAAATGTTTTGTTTGATTTTTTAGAAGGATCAATTGGCTCAATGAGAGGAAGTGTTAAGACATTAGCATTAAGAAACTTCAACATTGCATTATGAAAAGATTGAGAAAGAGGTGTAAAATTATGAGGTCTAAAATAAGATGACAAAGGAGTCATACCTTTAGCTGCTACTACCACTTGCACATTAACATTATTTGATGAATTGTTGATTTTGATGAAGCCTTTGGGTTTTTGAAAAATTTGAAAAGGATGGGATGCAACATTATTCTTATCAACTAGATGCATTGGAGTGGTGCTCTCAAACTGACTCACTTGAAGATGACAATTAGGAAGCATTGCACATTGTTGAGTAAAAGAGGAAAATTCAGAAAGCAATATCTTATCTCTAATGTATTTTTGTAAATTATTAATGAAAATACGTTGAAAATAAATACCAGGAACATGATAATAAATCAAAGAATGAAAATGCTTAAATCTGCCAATGAAATCAATCACTTTTTCTTTAACACCTTGTTTACAATGCATTAAATCAGTCAAATAAATCTTCTAGGACCAATACTATTTTGAAACTGTTGAAAGAAATCATTAGCAAGGTTTTGGAAAGAATCAATGAAATAAGGAGGTAAAGAAAAATAGCATTGCAAGGCCTTATCTTGATAGGTCCTAGTAAATAATTTAGCCATAAACCTATGATCATGAGAAAATTGGCTACACACTGTTTGAAAGGTCTTAAAATGGGTCAAGGGGTCAAATTTACCATCGTATGTCTCAAAGTGAGGTATTTCCATGTATTGAGTGATTACGACATAAATAATGTATAACAATAAAGGACTAGCAATGTCACATGTGGGAATGTTAAATTTGGATTGGTTCATAGAGGCAATTTGTTTTTGCAAGGATGTAATGGTTTGAGAAAGACTATTGATAGTGGAATCGGTAGAGAGGTTGGCATGAGAAATGCGTGAAATGTTTGGACCATTGTGGGAAATGTAAGGGACAATGGAATATGGAAATAGGACAATGTTGTAGGTAGGCATGGATGAAGGTTGTGAAACACATGAAACACTTGAAGGAGGAGGAACAATAGGATTAGGAATGCTTCCAAAACTAACATGTATAGGATTGATTTTTGAAATGGATGTAGTCATGAGAGGTGGAGCATAAGTGAAAATATTAGGTAGTGAAGTAGGAAAAAGAATAGAAGTTTCAACACTAGTGGGAGATTGAGTTAAACCAAGATTTTGAGCACAATCCTTAAGATGTTTAATGTTACTATCAACAAGATAGGAAATAGTACATAGAAAGTTAATAACATTTTCATAATTATGAATCAAATTACTCTAACCTTCTACTAAGGAGGATAGCTTCGATATTAGAATTCTCTTGACTTAACCATTTATCAAAATTTTCAAAGTCATGGGAAAGATTTTGCACTCGGGTAGGATGAACTCTTAAAGAATCACATTGATCATGAGAAGAGTGGAAAGAATGATTCTCAATAATAGTAGGAATGTCATTAGTAGGCATGTGTGTCTCATCAAGATTCCTAGGAAAGAAAGAGGACTCAACATCAAAGGAACCCATAATTATATGGCTTCTCCTAACCAGAATGATATAGGTATGACTCAATGTTATAACACTCATGCATAAGGAAAATGAAAAAGAGGTATAATGAATTAATTTTGAAATAAATTATGCAAAAACTCATCATTTTTATGCAACATTAATTGAACAAGGCACAATTGCACATGAAACTAATGAAGAGCACATCATAAGTAGATATCCAATGCACACAAAAGAGATATAGAGACCAAATCAGAATGAGCACGTACATGTATCAAGTTCACCAAAAATATGCATTAAGGAAAGGGGGATGGTGTAATGCAAGGGATTTATCCTCCTTTATCCAATGCACAAATTGGAAGGAAGATGACCCAATTGGCTAAAGTGAGGCTGAAGCGCTAAATGGGTCAATGATCCTTAGTTTTTAATGAATTGGGACAAGTTGGATTTTAGGGAAATGATTTAATTATGTAAAATAGGAGGCTAAATTAGAAAAAAAATGATAATATTTGTGAAATATAGAATGATGCAAAAAAAATAGACACCCGCAACAACTTAAAATGAAAACCAAAAAGTTGTACTAACCTATAATTTAAATCTGAAGTGATTTTGCATGGTAGAGAGCAAACTAGGCATTATGTTCTTGGAAATTGTTAGCACCTCATAAAATGAGATAATATTTTGATTTTCTTCCCCAATATTCATAGAATTCTCTTGCTTCTGTTCATAATTTTCCCACTATTGTTCATGCAGTTGCTCCTAAAATATCATAATTTACCATGATTCATGACACAAAAAAACATAAGTTGAATGTTAATATCCTACTTAATATTTGGCAGAAAATTTTGAATTCAAATGATATATCGAGTAGACATCTTTATGTCTTATCAAAATAAAATGTGAATAAAATCCCAACAAAGTTGTTGATAGCATTTTACCAAGATTTTTATTTCATCATACCGAAAAGAGGTGAATTGAAGAAAAACCATAGACCAATGAGATGCAAGATGTGGCACACCGAAAGGCAAAGCTACACCAGAAAATTACTCATCAAAGAGATGGGAACATACCTATCTATATCCAATCCTACTCCAAATATTGAATTAACGAGGGGTTAGTAGCACCGATTTGCAATGGGGGTAAGCAATAAAAATACTAAGAACAAATCCATAAACAATAAAATAACAAGCAATCAAGGAGGAATACAAACGAATGAAAACCAACAAAGATCAAGTGTTCTATTTCTTCTCTCTACTCATTCTGAAATGTTGGTGTGTATGGTGCTCAGTATTGTTATCGGTAGTGACTATGATTTGGGAGTGTCATGAAAATGATATCGATTTTGATCACAAGAATTCTTTGAATGCTTCTAACAAGAATACTGCAAAGTAAGGGTGCACAAAAGCTTGAAATCCCAGATCCTTCAGATGGTTGTGAAGGGTTGATTATATAGATTATGAAAATGATATGAACGATTGAGATCAATCCCAGAAATTAGAGGATGAACGGTTGAGATCAAAGGGAACTGAAGAAGCCATTAGTATACTCCACCTCTTCAACTTGGAGAGAGGAGGTAAAGTTTAGTTAACTGAATAGCTGATTATGAGTTACCTTTTGAACTGAAGAAGTAATTTGGAGTTACCTTTTTGAAATGAAGATGTAATTTGGAGTTACCCTTTTCAACTGAAGAGGTAGGTGGAGGAATTTATGCAATCAGAGACCTGATCAAGAGTTCTCTTTTTTGAACTAAAGAAATGATTTAATTGAATATTTAATTCATTTTTGTAATTAAAGTATTCAACATGTGAGATAATTGAATTCTTTTTGGATTTAGAATTGAATTATTGAATGAAATTAAATTAATTTAATTAGAAGAATTAATTAATAAGTTTAATATTTGATTTTAAACTTTAGGAAATTGAAATTAATTAATTAATGAAGATTAATAATTAAGGTTAATTAATTAAATAAAATTAATTACTTATTTAATTTTGGAGACATGATTAAATGATTTGGGGAATAGATTTAGGAGAAAATAGATGATTAATTAATTATTAAAAAACCAGTAATTAATAGATGAAAATTAGTGTTTTAATGTAAAGTCACAAGTCTGTCTGTTTTATAAGGTGTCTACATTTGACCCTGTTTGATGCATTGTGTCTTGTCGCATTGTGTCAAAGAATCTTCTATTTTGATCTTGCCCCAACTTGCCCCGGTGATAACAGGTGTATTTATGCCCCCTCAACAAATTTGAGCAAAAATTCACGACAGGAGCGTCAATTTGTTGATGCTGCAAAATAATTATCTTGCATCTGATAGTTTGTTAAATTGTTGATTATGCTTTTTATATTAGCTGTGTAAATTTCTAGGGCCCAGGATGATAAAAAAGGGGTCCTTTAGGAATTAGGGTTTCCTTGGATCACTTATAAATAGGTTGGAGGGCTTTTCATTTGTCACTTTGCACTCTTGGAGCTCCTAATATTTTGGTGAGTTTTGGTTTAGTTGTTTCTACTTTTTAAGTTGTTTTTGAGTGATGGCGGGCCTTTTGAGTGTTGTGCATGTGTCAAATAAAGTCCATACCTTCTGTTGGCTAGCTGGCGCAGGACGTCTAGTGAATAGATTATACCATGTGCATTTATTGCTTGTATTTAATGATTTTTATTTCAATTTCTTTCAGGTGGTAAATTTAAAAGTGCCACAATCATCCACAATTTTTATGCAATTGTGATCTGTGTGTTACAATTGATAAATGTTCCACAATTGGTGGTGTTTATTACCACAATTGCAAATTAGGTGCCACAATTGTCATTTGTATGTTGTAATCGATATAAAAGTACCACATTTGATGATTATTTACTGTAATCATCTTGTTAGGTAGCAAATTAGATGTTTTTTTCTCTTGTCTTATTCTTTCTCTATCCTGACATTGATGGGTGACTGATCTTTGTTCATTGTAGTTCGGTGGGACTATTCTACAGTGACGAGAGTCGAGACTAGCAGGTCTAGTATATCTATTATAGCTTTCTAAGGATGAGAGGGATCTTTTTAGGCATTTAGGTTTATAATGGATTTTATATATGCCCAAGATCACGACCAATATGCGTATGATCTCTTCTTTACTAGAGAGATGACATTTTGATACCTACACATTTCATTTTCTGATTGGGGAGTGCACCGTTACTCTGGAGGATGTGTATCCCATCCTGCAGATTCCTCATCAAGATGATCTTGTAGAGTATGCCCGTAGTCCTGGTATTGTATCTTTGTCCAAGTTATCTGGTTTGCCCCAGGATCCGTTAGGTATGTCTAATCCTTATGATATCCCATGGTCCAGGTTTGGCATGGATTTGGATAGATTGACTACCTTTCTTGGTAGTATGATAAGTGGGATCCTATTTTTTGTATGGTTAGAGACCATACTATTTTTTGTTTGGGGTCCATGTATGATCACACATATGTATTTTCATATGTTCTATGCGGCTTACCAGGGTGGTAAGTCACTTGGTTGCAGTACAACTTTACTCCAAATCTAGGTGTGGGAGCATATTGCTGTCTATAGACCATTAAGATCTCATGATCTTCCTTCAGGGAGATCTTATGTATTCATGTATGATGCAGCCATTGTTTAGTCACATATAGGGAATTTTATGTATTGGAGGCAGTAGTTGGACATGATTCCCTATTTCATCTAGAGACCTTACATGGATTTCCCTATTTGGGATGGAGAGGATGCCCACCTTCCTTTTTTTTGTTAGAGGAGATTATTTATTAGGCATATTAATGATCATATTCACATGATTGATTTGCAAAACACTGACAGGGTGTTGCGCCAATTTGGTGAGAGGCATGATGTGACAAATTCTTATGCTTAGTTTTTCTAACGATCAAGGGATGTTACTCTCTGGGATGTTGTAGTTCCTCTTGATGCTGTGAGGACCGAGTTCATGGTTTTGCTTCCTATTGCTTGGATGTGGCGACCAGTCACTATGGATGCAGGTAAAATATTTAGTTTATCATGTTTGATCCTATACTCTCTTTTATGCTCTGTTTGTTGTAGATACTTTTTTGATTATTCGCTTATGCTTTATCATCCATATAGTAATGATACTAAACTTGTGTTTGTGTAGGCACAAACCCTCAGTTCGACGCATGGTGGCTGCAAGCATGACCTATTTCTATGACTGATGTTTCTCATCTTGTTGTGGGCACCGTCATGAGGAGGGCTCAACAGAGATAGAGAGGATGGAGATATGGTGGTAGGGATGGTGGTAGGGGTGGTAATAGGGGTGGTGGTCAGGGTGGTGGGCGGGGAGATGGAGATGGAGATGATCTCAGGCTGGGTGGTGATGGTAGGAGAGTTAGGACTAGGGGTGGGCATGGGATTAGTAGGTAAGTTGGTTTGAGTGTTGTAATAGAGGAGGAGGAGAGGATAGAGGAGGAGGGAACACCTCAACTAGTTATGAGAGTGCCACAGTGCACAAGAGCTATCTTTATGGAGAGGGTTAAGGAGAGGGGAGTTGAGAGATGAGAAGAGGCTAGATGAGGAGAGAGGTGAGATGAGGGTAGCTAAGGAGATGATAGAGTTGGAGGTTGAGGAGGTTGATATTGAGGAGGTAAGGTCTAGCTCCTCCACTGCTAGAACTAGTATTGGCAGTAGTACTAGCGAGAGTGAGAGAAGTGAGGAGGACTCTTGGGTAGTGCGGGGAACTAGGGAGGAGGGATTGAGTGGGAGGGGAGAGGAGGGTGATATGAATGTAGCCATGGGTGGATAAGCTGATGAGCCATTAGAGGTGGATAGGCTTACTTTGGAGGTTACAGATCTTTGGTGCCGATTAGCAGCAGCAAAGGCACATGCTACCACCTTGGAGGGGAGAGTCACTGTTGAGATTGCTAAAACGCAATGCAACCAAGATCACCTGCATGCAAAGACTATTACACAGAAGAAGAAGACAGAAGAGAGAAGGATCTAAGGCAGCCAAAAAGCCATAGGAGACATCATGTTGAAAAGAATGATTTCTATATTATCAACAATACTGAATAAAACTCCTTGTGAAATACAAAGATGACAATCCTTATAAAGGATGTCGAAACCCTAAAAGGGCAACTGCTAGGAAATAGAAACTTTCCTAAGACTAAAGAAACTGCCTAAGTGAAACTTAAGCACTAAAGAGCAATTGCTAAATTACTCTAACACCCCCCCTTAAGTGTAACTTAGGGAGAAGCAAAAACTGCTAAACTACTGCAGAAAGCAGGAAAGAAGGGTCCCGACAACTAGGCCTGATCAGGTACCCAAAACATAAAGCAAAATAATGGAAGATAGGTTAGAGAATTTATTGATGACATACAAGATGCATCCCATCAAAATGTTCATAATAGATTTTGGAGATCGGGGCGTGAGGCCTAGAGAGAGACAGACTACTAGCGCTGCTACTATGAGGAGGTTGTTCCTTCCACACAACGGGTGCCTAGTTATACTGCCTCCCAGAGATCCAGTAGACCATAGAGGTACCAAAGCACTAGTGTGGTTAGAGATCCTTCATAGCAGAAGAGGCTAGGACATGATATGCCACCCCTCATCCACCCGACAGTGAGGGTCGAGGTAGCACTTGTTGATACTCTTGTTGATTCTGTATCATTGTGTATTTTGTTGTACCATTTTTTTAGTGATGATGTAATGATATATTTTGATGTTGTACTAATGATTTCTATCCCTGATATGTTAGTAATACCAATCAATCCCGAATTGCATATGTGAAATGTAAAACAATAAAGTAATGAAACATAAACACATGAAACTTGGATTTTTAACGTGGAAACCCTGTTAAGGGAAAAAGCACTGGGACCGGTACCTCAAATTTTCACTCTTCTAAAGTGAGCTCTATTAAGAGCCAACCCTGTTAAAGGTTACAAACACACTGTTAGGTGTGACCTTGTTAGAGGATTTAAAAGATAGTTTGTCACCTAGTATCTAGAATCTAATGCTACCATCCTTGATCAAACACTCACTTGGCCTATCAATAGGTATGGGGCATATCCAATGCTACTTTCTATGATCAAAATTTTTGATACTCTTTGAGATGTATCTCAATTGTAGAAGACTTTTAAGTCTTTCTCGGTTAAGAGAATTGATGCTTCAGTGGTTAAACTGAAACATTAAATGATCTATTTGCACATACAACTTGAATTGTAGATTTTTAGATCTATTATAAGTGCATTACCTCTCTGATCAATATAATCAATTCTATACCTTTTCTCCACTTTGTTTTTCTCTGTTATGTTGTCTCACTATTTGTCAGTGTCTAAAAAATCTAGCTCTTTCTTCAGCTTGTTGATTAGGTCTGAATGAAGACTTTCTTCTCCTTCAGAATCTCTTTAGCATCTTCCCTCTTTTCTTGTTCACCCCACTCAATTTGTAATGAATTGGGTTTGTCTCTACTATAGACATGATTCACCTTTTCTTTGCTTTCTTGATCTTTGTGCGATCCACAATTCTTGCTAATTAGATTTAAAGTAAAACTCCAGTTTTATCTCAAAGAGATCTTCTTGCCAATTGGAAAAATCAGCTTTAAATCAATTGCTTATCTCCAGCTTTATCTGGATGATTAAAAAATGATAAGTATCGGTTAAGTCTATCTTTAGCTTCTTGACATCTAAGCATTTTGTCATTTCTGAACTCTCTATTTTTTCGGTCAACACTTCAGTTAGTCATCGGTGAAAATTGACTATTCTATCAGTGTGACTTCAGTTTTCATTGAGATCTCCGTCCTTGTCTTTTCCGTCAGGCAACACTGTATTTCTATCTGTTAGGTTACATTGTGCTTTGCTCATCGGGCAACACTATGAATTTTCTCGTCGGTAATGCTGTGCATTTGCTCATTGGGTAACACTGTGACTTAGCTATTTTACTCTGACCGTCAGTGTGCACTCCATCAGTGTATACAGTCACTTAGTAAATACTTGACTTGTATGCATTATTGATAGCATAGCCTTGATTCATCAATTTGTTGAAGTCTTTTGGCAGTATTTCCATGACCATACATATTATATCAAGTTGACATCAATGAAAATACAAAATATTAACTGATTTAATGCCTTGCATGATCATCAACTTAACATCTTCAAATATTCAATCAGTTACATGTCATCAATCTCTGCCTTTGACATTGATGAAAACATACTACATTAGCATACAATACTATTACTAATACAATATGAAATATACAGTTTCATCAAGCTTTCCTAATGTAACTATTACAAATGTCTGGCTTTCAGTAAGCTCAAATAGCTTTGATTTGATTCTTGCAGCTTTTTTTTTGTCTTCAATCCCTTCACTGGATAGATGTAGAATCTTTCTTTCTTTCTCTTATGTGATGTGTTCTCCTTCTGTGTCAAACTCTCTCTCTTTGACTGTTCCCCTTTCTTTTTATGTCTCTTGTCAGCAATTCTTTCCCTTTGTGTGTACTCTCCATTTCTGATTACATCTCTCCCTTTGGATACTTTGATGGATAAAATATTTCCCTGAGGTGATAATGGATATAATATCTCCCTTTATCAGTATGATAATGAGATATTTCTCCCCCTTTGACAACAATTCCATACAAACATTTTTCCAAACAAAATTTTGACAGTAATGCCAAATGGATCCTTTCTATCCATATTATATTCCTTGAATTTCCCAATCCATCGGTAATAACTCTGGTGCTTAGAGTAGATAAATACCTTGCTATGTATAGATTTATCTTTGAATTCCATCTCTCTACTTGCATCAACATGAATGATATTCTAATAATTTGTAGGATGATGCAACCTTCTATTCATCTTACTAACCAGTAGACAAGGGTCTGAACCCTAGTCTCTTTCTCAAGTACTCAAATGCATCCTTGGGCAATGGCTTGGTGAAGATATCAGCTAATTGTTCTTTTTACTGCACATACTCAAGTATCACCTCCTTTGCTTGAACTTTTTCTCTTAAATAATGATACTTGATGGCAATATTCTTTGTTTTAGCATCCATGAATGGATTCTTGGAAATTTTTATTGCACTTGAATTATCACAGTAGATAATTACTGGTTCAAGAATTTTCATATGCATACCTTCTAGTAACTGTTTGATCCATGCAATATTTGAGTAGTTTGTAGCAGCATCAACATACTCTGCTTCTGCAGTTGACTGAGAGATGCATCCTTGCTTCTTACTGATCCATGTGACAAGTCTGTCACCCACAAAGAATGCTCCTCTAGTTGTTCTCTTCCGGTCATCAATATTTCCAGCCCAATCAGCATCGGTAAAGACCTTAAGTTTAAATTTTCCTTCTCTTCTATATCATAAGTCATATTCCTCTGTATTCTTCAGATATCTTAGGATTCTTTTCACAACAGTCATATGTGATTCTCTGAGATTAGTAGAAAATTTGCAACTATTCCTACTGCATGTGCAATATCTGGTCTAGTATGTACAACATACATGAGTTTTCCAATCATAGATATGTACAAAGTCTGATTTACCTCTGATGACTTGTCCTCCTTTGTCAGCTTGCATCCAGTTGTCATCAGTGTCCCAATTAGTTTGGACTCTTCTATCTTGAATATTTTTAGCACTTCTTTGATGTACTTGGATTGTGTAATGAAAATACCTTCATCTTGTTGCATGATCTGTAGACCAAGAAAGAACTTGATCTTTCCAAACATAGACATCTCAAACTCTTTGGTCATTTCATCTGTAAATTATTTGCATAGCATATCATTGCCTCCAAATATGATGTCATCAACAAATATCTCAGCAATCAAAATGTTAACATCAGTATCTTCCTTCAAATAAAGATTATTGTTTTCACTAGTCCTTACAAATCCAATACTTATAAGATAGGAATAAAGTCTTTCATACCAGGCTCGGGGTGTTTGTTTCAATCCATACAAGGCTTTGTGAATTCTACATACCATGTCCCTCTTGTTTGGATCAGCAAACCCTTCCGGTTGTTCAATGTATACCTCTTCTTCAAGTATTTCATTTATGAATGCAGACTTGACATCCATTTGATATACCTTGAATCTTTTACATGTAGCATAAGCAAGTAATATTCTCACTCCTTTTAGCCTAGCAATGGGTGCAAATGTCTCTCCATATTTAATTCCTTCTTCTTGTGCATACCCCTTGTATACTAGTCTTGCTTTATTTCTGGTGACTTCTCCATTCTCATTCAGTTTATTCCTGAATATCCATTTTGTACCAATAACATTCTTGTCATCTGGTCTCGGTACAAGTGTCCATGTCTTGTTTTTCTCTATCTTCTAAATCTCTTCATTCATAGCACTTATCCATTCATCATTATCTAGTGCAACATTGACAGATTTTGGCTCATAATCACAAATAAGACATCTTGTATTTAGAGACTTACTTCTGGTTCTCATACTAGCCTTCTTGTCTCCAATGATCTGGTTCTGTGGATGGTTTCTTCTGACATATCTGGCAAGTACATGTTCAACTCTTTGTCTATTAGCTTGATCATCATTTTGTCCTTCATTCCATTCTCCATCACTTTGTGCATCATTTTGAGCAATATCCTGATCGTCGGTATTTGCAGCCTGATGCTCGGGTGCAATGATCTGTTGGTCGGGAGCTCTACATTGTTGGTCGGGTAGAGTGTCAAGTTCCTCATTATAAGAAAACCTATTTTAGTCCTTTGGTTCTTTTGTGCTTTCCTTTTCATTCTTTTCTGCAAATTCATCTATCTTTACATTTGCTCTTTTAACAATTTTGTTAGAGGCTTTATTGAGACATTTATAAGCCTTGCTCTTGGTGGAATACCCTATAAATATTCCTTCATCACTCTTGGAGTCAAGTTTTATATTTCTATCATCTTTTAAGATATAACATTGACTACCAAATTTTTTGAAATAACTCACATTGGGTGTGTATCCATACCATAGCTCATAAGGTGTCTTCTTGGTGTCTTTCTTCAATTGTACTCTGTTCAATGTGTAAAAAATAATACTGATAGATTCTCTCTAGAATATTTGAGTGATTCCTTTCTCTATCATCAGTGTCCTTGCACAATCAACTATGGATCTATTTCTTCTTTCAACAATTCCATTTTGTTGTGGTGTTCTTGGTGCAAAGACCTAAATTTTGATTCTATGCTCATTACAAAAGTTAGTGAATTCATCTAAAATAAATTCCCCTCCTCTATCTAATCTTAAGCATTTTAATTCTTTACCACTTTGTTTCTCTACCATTGCTTTGTACTATTTAAACATCTTAAATGCTTCAAATTTATCTTTTAGAAATATGACTGTCATCATTCTAGAGTAATCATCAACAAAGAGAATAAAATATCTATCACCATAATAACTCTTTGTCCTCATGGGTCCACATAAATCAGTATGGAATAATTCTAGAATGACATCAGATGTATGGGTTTTTCTTTTGAAAATAGACTTTTCCATCTTACCTTTTAGACAATTCTTACACATGATATTATCAGACTTAACCATCGTCGGTAAACCTCTTACATTTCTTTTTTGCTTATCTTTATCATGTTGTCAAAGTTCACATGACACACAATATTTTGTGCCACAACCATATGTCTTCATTTCTATCCATTAAGCAAGTGGTGTCGGTATCATTCAGATAGAATAAGTTACCTTTTGTCTGCTCACCGGTACCAATCAAATTTCCTAATTCATTGAAGATCTTTGCCTTCTTATTTTGAAATGCTACCATGTGACCTGAATTATTCAACTGAGAAACACTCAATAGATTATAATTCAATCCTTTTACCCAATAATCATTTTCACATTTTACTAGGTTATTCAACATTATAGTTCCTCTACCTTCAACTGGACAAGGTGTGTCATTACCCATTCTTACTGAACCATCATTGTAGTATTCAAAAGACTCAAAATTTTTCTTGTCACCGGTCATGTGGTGAGTGCAGCCACTATCTATGATCCAGACATCATTTTTACTAACTTTTGATATGAGTGCAATTTCCTACATACCTTTCTTCATCATCATCTAAATCATCCTTTACTACCACAAACACCATCTCGATGTCTTCATCATATTCGATGTCAGTATCATCATCTTTGAATTTAGCTAGGCAACTCGCCTTCTTTCCTTTGTCCTTATAGTCTCGGGTATCTCTTCTTTCTAATTGTTGGTAGCTTCTATAATCACCTATGTCAGACTTATTTTCAAATGACCTGTCATTACTTCTATCATCTTTTCTTTTATTAGGACATCTTGCAGCAAAGTACCCAATCTCTTTACAATTAAAACAAACAAGTGGTAATTTACCTTTGTATTACCTTTGCCTCTTTGCAATCTTCTAGCCATAAGTGATTCAATTTCATCAAGATCTTCTTCTTCACTTTCACTATCACCATCTTTTCTCATAGTGTGTTTATGACTTGATTTAATTATTCTCAAAGAAGATTTGAATGCAGAATCTATGTTTGGTAAGACACTATTATCAAAGTTGTTCATCTCAAATGAAATTAGTCTTCCAATCAAACTGTCTAGAGTAACATTGCTATTTTCTACTGCTCTCATTTCTTATATGGAAGATACTCTAATAACATAAGTAGGTAGTAAGGTTCTTAGAATTTTACTTACCACTATTTTTTCTTCTAGTACACCTCCAAATCCTCAGATAGCATTGAATACCTCTTTGATTTTTGTGCTATATTGTGTGATGTTTTCACCTTCTTTCATTTTGAGATCATCCAAATTTCCTCTAAGGATTTCTACCTTGGCTCTCAAAACATTCTTGTCACCACCATGTACAAGAATCAATTTGTCCCACATCTTCATTGCAGTCTTGCAGGTTTTGACATCTTCAAATTCAACATTGGAGAGTGAGGAAGCAAGCTCTATGATCATGCATTTGTGTTCATGATTCTCTCTCATTTATTCAACTATTGGTGCTCTTGTGGACAACACATATTCAGTATCTAAGTATTGAGTAACATCATTTCCAATACCTGATAAGTGGAGTCTTATTCTGCACTTTCATGAAGCAAAATTGTCTTTGTTCAACTTGGGTAAATCTCATCTGTTTATCTTGTGATCTTTAGCTTAGGTCTTGAAACCTTCCTTTCTAAGCACACAAGCTCTGATACCAATTGTTAGTAATAATTGAAAGGGGGGGGGAGGGGGGTGAATCAGTGGCTTAAAAAATTAATCCTTAAATCAACCCTTAAAACTTATAACCACAAATTATGCCTCTAGTTATCTTCTATCCTACGAGATGAATGCCTTGAAATACTTATATCAATTTACTACTTGTTAGATTGTTTTGTTAAACCTTCTTCTGTATGTTTACTAATAAGCAGTCAACTATTTACTGAAACACAGTAAATATGCAGAGTATACCGATCAATCCAGAATTGCTTATGTGAAATGTAAAACAGTAAAGTAATGAAACATAAACACATGACACTTAGATTTTTACTGTGGAAACCCTGTTAAGGGAAAAACTACTGGGACTGGTACCCCAAATTTTCACTCTTCTGAAGTGAGCTCTATTAGGAGCCAACCCTGTTAAAGGTTACAAATACACTGTTAGGTATGACCTTGTTAGAGGATTTAAAAGATAGTTTGTCACCTAGTATATGACATCTAATGCTACCATCCTTGATCAAACACTCACTTGGCCTGTCAATAGGTATTAGGCATATCCAATGCTACTTTCTATGATCAAAATTTTTGATACTCCTTGGGATGTATCTCAATTGTAGAAGACTTTTAAGTCCTGCTCGGTTAAGAGACTTGATGCTTCAATGGTTAAACTGAAACATAAATGATATGTTCACATATACAACTTGAATTGCAGATTTTCAGATCTATTGTAAGTGCATTATCTCTCTGATCAATATAATCAATTCTATACCTTTGCTCCACAGTATTCTTCTCTGTGATGTTGTCTCACTGTTTGTCGGTGTCTGTAGAATCTAGATCTTTCTTCAGCTTGTTGATCATGTTTGAATGGAGACTTTCTTCTCCTTCAGAATCTCTTTAGCATCTTCCCTCTTTTCTCCCTCACCCCACTCAATTCATAATGAATTTGGTTTGTCTCTATATAGACATGATTCACCTTTTGTTGTCTTTCTTGATCTTGACTTGATCCACACTTCTCGCCAATTGGATTTAAAGTAAAAGTCTAGCTTTATCTCAAAGAGATCTTCTTGCCAACTAGACAAATCAACTTTAAATCAATTACTTATCTCTGGCTTTATCTGGATGATTAAAACAATGATAAGTATCAGTTAAGTCTATCTTTAGCTTCTTGATAGCTAAGCATTTTGTTGTTTCTGAACTCTCTATTCTGTTAGTCAACACTTCAGTTAGTCGTCGGTGATAATTGACTGTACTTTTGGTGTGACTTTAGTTGTCATCAAGATCTCTATCCTTGTCTTTTCCGTCGAGCAACACTGTAATTTTTTCTGTTGGGTTATGTATGTGTTAATTTTGGCCTTGTTAATCAACCACACACTTCAACATAGTCCTTCTTCACCAGGTACAAACAAGACTGAATATGAGTTATTCATCCTGCCTGCCTGTGTGATTTGACCTGTTGCCTTCTATCTAGATGGGGTTTTTTAAATTGCTCTCAGGACGAGAGTCTCACAACCATGGACCAATCTAAGAACGAATTATTTATCATGATGAATGCAATGCAATGCAATATTATGCTAAGAAATGAAAATATGAGAGATTAAGCTAAGACATGATTTCAATACAATTTAGTCTAGAAATTGAAACTATCTTATTGCAATATGAAATTATTCTATATGATATTAGCAAGAAAATGCGATAACAATTCAGTATTCTAACAATGCAAAAGTGAGTAAGTTTTCAGGGGGTTTGAATGAAGAATGAGAGTTCTTTTATAGACTCTGAGAGGATCAGAATAGAAACTTTCCTGTTTTGGAATAAAACAAATAGAAAAGCTAGTTAAAAAAAGAAAGCTTTATTGAAAAGAATTCAATTAATTGTTTTCCTCCTGCTTTAACTGTTTTATCTCTTTGATTTAATATTGTTTTATTTGAATTAAATTGTTTTATTTCTCTTTAAAGCATAATTAATTCAAAGTTTCCATTTCTGAATAGAGATAAGATTTTTGATAGA
>MU224951.1:14019500-14055053 GCA_018584345.1 Thuja plicata | reverse complement strand
GGGGGGGGGGGGTGAATCAATGTTTAGTTAATAATTCAATTTCAACAACTTTAAATATAAATCGATCATATAAAACTTGAAGCTTAACATAAGATCACATAACACAAGATATGATTACAGGGAAACCTTGATTAGAGGAAGACCTTGGTGGGAATTAGTACCCACAAATATTGCACTAGTATAATGAACATGTTAGAGTTCCTTTGCCCTGTTAGGAGCAGTCTTTACAATGTAAGTACAATGACCTGGTTAAGGGTCTAACCATGTTAGGATTTTTTTACAAAAAAACCTGTTAGGGGTGGGGACTCACTATCCAAGAGCTCACTACTCAAAGAGAAAGAAGGCTACAACCTCCTGAGAATAGATATGCACTACATCCAAAGTGAACTGTTGTATGTGACATAGATGTCTGATCAGTTCTAGTTACGTGCTTATGCTCTTAACTTGCGTAAGGGCTCTATCTCATACTGATATCTTCATACTTCTCTTCTATACATCTTCTCTAACTATTTCGATGATACTTCAAATGTATCTTTGCATTTCATATATATATCTTTATGCCTGAATAGACGTGACCCAAAACAAGACCATAGTCGGCCCAAAAACATAATACACAATGCTTCCAAATAAATTGGCTTAAGCATGTTTACAAAAATGTTTAATATATGATTAAAAAATTATTATAATAGGCACTTAGCCTTTACATATTAAAATATTACATGCTAATCAAAATCATGAAGTTGACTTCATACTCTGTATTCTGAACTGCTAGTGTACTTGTTCTTTCTGTAACTTGTCCGTACTGACATTCCGTACCATGCGTGTATAGGATAAGAATTAAAACATACCATAGAGCTTAAGTCTAAACACACATATCTTGATGTGGTCATACGCACATGTGCTGATGCTCTGATCGACTGTAAGTCATTGTTCTATTCTGTCTTCTACACTTAGTCAATTTTCAATTCATAGTTTACTGTCAAAACTTCATATGACTTTGTTGCCATAATGACATAAAAAAATAAGCCATATACTTCCTAGGAGTCAACTTTCCAACATAATTCACTTATTTATACTATCCACTAGATGCGAAGGATTTCCCTTTATTATGTTCATGAAATGTATCATTGAAGATTGTGTGATTGGTTGTACCCTTGGATTGGGCATTTGTGACATTGATAACCCCTGTGTCGATTAGATCTTATATGACATTGTTCAATCGGTAGAATTTGGGTGTCTAGTGTCCTTTTACCCAATGATATTCACAAAAGTCATTATCACTCTACCACTTGGGTTTCATAGCACCATGTTCATATTCTCTGATTTTGGGCAGAGTCATAGTATTGGTTTGAATCAACTTTTTCAAGGCTGACTCTCATTGACTCTCCTAATGGTGTGTAGTCATGTTTAGGAAACAAAAACCTTTGTGGGCATTGTGGGAATTATGTGTTGGGTTGGATATTGGACACATCTGCTACTTGAATAGGGGGTGGTTGGTTTTGAGTGTTCACCATGGGTTTCTGATTTGTCATGGGTGGTCCTTGTAGTGAAACTTTGGGTTGAGCATAGTTTAATTTTTTACATCAATGAAACCATCATTAGTGAAATTTTTTTTCTTATTCCACCTCTTGGCTTTGTCCATTGTATTTTTGTTTGTGTTCATTTGGGTAGGGTCTACAAGGATACCTCTCTTGACTAGGTTTTTCTCACATCAAACTCCTCATTCGATGAGTTGCTTGAATTTTGAAGCGAGTTGCAATTCTGTGGTAAATGACATATCAGGGATCCGATTGTCAATGAACATGACTATGAGGTCTTGTTCGGACACATCGTAAATTAGTCTGTTTGTAGTGTTCCTCCACCTTTGTAAGAATTCAACAAAGGATTCTCCATCTTTTTTCTTAATGTCGCAGAGGTCCTTGATGCTAACATTGCATTCGATGTTATGATGGAAGTGAGAAATAAACATTTCAATCAATTCTCCCTAAGACTTAATGCCATGTGGTAGGTGTGACAACCATTCCAGTGCTGGTCCAGCTAGACTTTGTTGAAATAGTCGCATTAGGTAAGTTTCATCATGTGCAACCTCAATGTAGCTAACAAAGATTTCTTTGATATTCTCTACAGGGTTGGTACTGCCTTTATATTTGTTGAATTTGGGCACTGAGAAGTGAGTGGGAAATGGAGACATGTACAATGAGTGATCAATGGGTATGGATATAAATCCTCTACTATGTAGGACTTGATTTGCCCTTGATTTTGCATGTCAATCATTTGGGTTTGTAGACTTTTCACTTATTGTATCAACATTTCTGTCTGAGATTGAGGAATGTTTGTGGCACTAAATCTATGTGCCATGGTAGGTATAAGGCTTTTCCCCTATGTTCCTTGTGTTGGGACATATGATCTAGTCCTCCGGAATTGATATTGGTTTCCCAGTGTGTGATTTTGATACTGGGGAATTTTATTGGTCCAATATTATTTTTGTTGTTGGGGTTTTTTTTGTTGGGATCCCTATAGGAATAAATGTGTAGCCTTGGGTGGATGTTGAATGAATGTCAGACCCACAGAGACTGATCCCTGTGGGAGCAAGGTATTGAAACCAAAACTAGCACGGATAGAATGCAATGATTGAGCAGTTGCAAATGGGTTGCTGCTCATTTGTGGAATTGATGACATATCATGAGTACTTGATGTAAAACACCATGAGGTCGATGCTTGAGATAAACTAGTGACCAGGCATGCACTTAGTTGGGAGCCTGTCATGCTTTATGTGGATGATGTGTTAGATTGATTTGGAGAGATAGTTTGGTTTGACATAGTCTTTGCTGATGTCACTGTTGTTGATGATGGAAAAGACAAAATTTGGGATAAAATAGGATCCATTTGAGAGGGTCAAGTTGTGCTTTACCCTTCTAGAAGGTTCTCAAGCCATATTGTTGACACATTAAATTCAGTGGGGATTTTGACACCCTTCTTAATCAACATGACTAGGAATCTTTTAGGGCTTCTCTCTACAACAACATCAACTACTTATGTGGAATACACATCTTTCTCTATGTCTTCGAGCTCCTCCTCTATGAAATCTTGGAACATTGCTAGTCTACGGGGACCAATAGGATGCATATTCTCAATGTAAAGAGTAGGACTTGTGTTTCTGGATGGGTCATCCTCACACTCTTTTTCCCATGGGGGAAATTGGTTAACATAGGATTCATCGGGTTGTGTTCTATCCTTCGATATAGTGTAAGGTCCTCCATATGGTGTGAGAGACATGGTGTTATCCAAGTTTTAAACTAAAATAAGTGATATAAAGAAAACAAAAAAGGATAAACTCTCAAGGAGAGTCTGAGTTATGTTTTGACAAGGGTAATTCTAGGGATAAATTTTAACTTCTCTTGATCTCAAAGATTTTGGTGATGTAAGATATTGATTCTAATTGTTGCCTTAGATGAGACAAAGTTGCTAATAGAGATTGATGAAGTTGAGATAACGAGATCAATATAATCTAGTCTGAAATTTTGAACAAACAATGTTTAAACAATAATTAAACTATCAAAGATGGATGATATTCAATGTTTAGGGATTCACACAATATTCTTCATTTTTTCCTGGGATGTGGACAATGATATTTCACACGAGATGGAAAATCTTTCCAAGGTTTTTAGATTGATAAAAATTTAGAGTATTGGTAGAGGAATCCAAATTTGCTGATAGAATAAATGCACAGGTTGATAGGTCGATTGTGGAAAAATTCCATCGATTAAAGTAGTATGCTAGGTCAAATGCAATAAATGCTCAGTGATTGTGGCAATAAAAGGATCGATTGCAGTAATAAAGGGCTTGATTGCGGTAAACTCCGTCAATTGCAACAAAATGCAACAGTCTAAAAAGTGATATCAATTTGGTGAATCTGTTTGATAAAAAGTGATTTTATGGAACAAGGGTTTAATTGTAGAACATGTTTGTTGTTGACAACCTAAAATTTGAACACGTTGGACTCATTTTGATAGTTTTTGATGTTAGTTTTGCATTTTTTGAAACTGATCACATAACAAGCACAATAGACAAAGTGTTTTCTAGCTTTAAACAAGGGGTTTGAAATAATGACAATCAAATTAATCTAGGTCAAATTTGGCTACAAGATACAATATTATAGGCCCAATTCTTGGATGTTCATTGGCTCACACAACAATCGTCACACTACTAGGACACGAAGGTCAATGACGTAGGCACACATGTTTTTGCCATTGCCAAATATTGTCATCGTGCTAGTGAAGATCTCTTTCACTTTAACACAATATCTTGGAGCATATATATTGGGGATCTTAGGGGGAAATTCTGCAACCCCTTGCACTATAATAAGGTACTTGTTCGTAGGTGAAACAAGTAGGTCTCTAATTAAAGGGTTGTAGTAGGGTCTTTGGAGTCTATCCAATTAGTTTGTATGTGTGTGACTCACTTAAGAGCCTAGTTGACCATGCTATCTACTTAGGGATATTCACCTGATCTAGGATATCATCAACATACCTCGCTCGAGCTTGGCTAGATATAAAACAAATCTTTGTCTCCCATCTTGTTTATATACCGATTAGAAGGATTATCAGTTTAAGGTCATTCTCCGAGGAAGAAGTGTATTCCCCAGACATGCCTTTCTAAAGAATTATAAAGTTTTTTAATCTAACGATTTGTGCAAGTGCACCAGAAATTCAAGACACAAGGTTAATCATTTAAACACCAAAATTTCAAGTGTGAACTAAGATAATCATCCATACAAGCATGAGTGTTCAATTTTAAGCCCAAAGTAGATGATGATTTGCTTGTTTAATTTTAAAAGCACCAAATTGAAAGTTTTTTTTCCTTTGTTCAATTTTTATCCACCATGTCAATTTTAAGCACTAAATTGGAAAAGTGATATTTGTGATGTTTTGCATACAATGTTCTTTTTAAGCACTAAAAACACAAATGAGTGAATTTTAGGTTGCTTTGTTGGATCCATTTCCATGCCACAAGATGAAATGGTGAGTTATTATCGAAAACCTTGCAATCAAAATGTATGTAATTGAGAAATGCTTTCAAAATTATTAGTACTCACAGTAGCCCACTTTTCTTTGTCCTTGGTGTTTTGTTTAGTCCTGCACAGAAACTGAGAAAAAATCATATTTTAGCAAAAAATAGTGAGTTTGAAGAAAATGTGAAATGATTCTATTGATTGTGAAAATCTTCTGGGGATTGCAGTAAACTTCTAGTAATTGTCGTAAAGTTATGTCAATTGCGGTAATATACTCTCAGTTGCGGCAATATGCTGGCAATTGCAAAACATATCAGTCAATTGCGGCACAATACCAAAAATAGAGAATTTAAAAATTATAGAAATGATTGTGAAACACAGATCGATTATGACATTAATTAAACCAGTCGATTGCAGAAAAGTGTCGTCAATTGCGGAAAAGTACCAACAATTGCAAAATTACAATGTTATCAAAAAATTAACAAAATAAGAGAATTTGCGGCCGTACGATCGAGGACAAAAATTCTATTTGTCATCTTAAAGAAATTCTTGGGCTATTTGATTCACGTCGGGTTTACCAAAATGTGTAGATCCAATCCTTCTCTAAATATTGAATTAACGAGGGGTTAGTAGCACCGATTTGTAATGGGGTAAGCAATTGAAAATACTAAGAACAAATCCATGAACAAAAAAATAACAAGAAATCAAGGAGGAATACAAATGAATGCAAACCAACAAAGCTTGAGTCTTCTATTGCTTCTCTCTACTCCTAAAAAATTGGTGTGTATGGTGTTTAGTATTGGTATCGACAACGTCTATGACTTGGGAGTGTCAAGAAAATGATATTGGTTTTGATTACAAGGAGTCTTTGAATACTTCTAGCAAGAATCCTGCAGAGTAAGGGTGCACAAAAGCTTTAAATCTTGGATCCTTCAAATAGTTGTGAAGGGTTGATTATATATATTATGAAAATGATATGAACAATTGAGATCAATCCCATAGATTAGAGGATGAACGGTTGAGATCAAAGGAAATTGGAGAAGCCATCAGTAAACTCCACCCCTTCAACTTGGAGATAGGAGATAAAGTTTACTTAATTGAACAATTGATTATGAGTTACCTTTTGAACTAAAGAGGTAATTTGGAGTTACCTTTTTGAACTGAAGAGGTAATTTGGAGCTACCTTTTTGAATTGAAGAGGTAGGTGGAGGAATTTATGCAATAAGAGATCTGATAAATAGTTCTCTTTTTTGAAGAAACGAAAGGATTTAATTAAATATTTAATCCATTTTTGTAATTAAAGTATTCAACATGTGAGATAATTGAATTCTTTTTGGATTTAGAATTGAATTATTGAATGAAATTAAATTAATTTAATTAGAAGAATTAATTAATAATTTTAATATTTGAATTTAAACTATAGGAAATTTAATTTAATTAACTAAAGAAGATTAATCAATTAAGGTTAATTAATTAAATAATATTAATTATTTAATTAATTCTGAGGATATGATTAAATGATTTGGGGAATGGATTTAGGAGAAAATAGATGATTAATTAATGATTAAAAGCCATTAATTAGTAGATGAAAATTAGGGTTTTAATGTAAAGTCACAAGTCTGTCCATTTTAGGGTGTCTACAATACCTTCATAAAAAATAAAGATAATACCGAGGTTGATACATTGGGGATCTACAACAATTGAGAAGTGTCACATCAATGGGTAAAGTTACATCAAAACTTTTGGTGAACATGCTGAATAACTTAGAGGGGGGGGGTGAATCAATTATTCACAAACACTTATTAAAACTTTTACTAAGTTGTTAAGCACGTAAAAAATTATAAAACTTATAACACATATAAACATGAAAACACAAAACCATCAACACAATGAACACAAAAGTTTACATGGAAACCCAAACTGGGAAAAACCATAGAGAAGTTAATTCTAATGAAATGAACACTGGTTAATGTGGCACCGGTTAAGGTGATTTTTATAAGGGCTCATTATCGGTTTGATCAATGCAGGTTGGCTCACTCTTGATCGAGCTAACTACCTTGAAATATAAATATCGCAAACTGCCAATACAATTAGATTCACTGCCAATAAAAAAGATGTTTACTGATAAGGTGTGAACTGATATAATTACATTTGATTATGCCTTAAATAGTTCTAATTGATAGCACACAAATCATTGACAGTAGAGATCTGGTACATACCCTCTACCAACATACACCAACTTCTACAACACAGTATATAAGGCCTTCTTTCTATATTACTTAACTTCTTTCACACCACTTCCTGATGTACCAAAATTCACTCGCACTATATCACTGTTTGTTATCTATCACCAAATTGCATAACTATTCATTTGATTTCTCCACACACACACACACACACACACACACAAGATACAAAAAAGTCTTCTTTATTTACACAAGTATTAGAACATACATTTGTCAGCTACCCCAAAAGAGTGTGTCGACCACAATACAAAAGTTATTACAATTATGTTCAACACACTACCACCAACCCTAAATCTAGGTCATACATAAGATATATTTACAAGACGTTATCGGAGGACCTAAATATAGGTCACCCTTAAAATGTACACACTTCATATTATATTTACTAAAACATAGGAACCATTAGAAAACCAAAACCAATACCATGTATGGATTAAAAAAACTTATGAACCAACTGATAGACGAGAAATGATAAAACCTATCCATAACATGATATACTTTTTACATAAAAACCATCAGATGAACTGCAAGAAAGTCCAAATACATGGAACAAAACTGTAAGCATAAAAGTCAAAAGATATTGAAATAAAATAACATGCAACTCCAAAAACCAAAAGTATACAAGTATACCAAAAGATGTAATTCATAAGTAGAATCAAGTACACTTTTTACTGAGAACCAAAAATATACGTACTAAACTTGTTTTGCATATAAATTAAACCACTGATACTTTAATGACAACATAGTGATAACCACAACTGTCCAATTGATACTGTCACTAACCAACTGATACTGTCACCAACCAACCAATACTTCCAGGAATTCGATATAGAGGTTTTAACATCAATGAAAACAATGCCAACAACATCTCAATATGTCTAACAATATCCACTTTGGCATTGATGGGAAAATAGAAAAAATATAGAAAATCAAAAAATTCCAAAAGCCAAAATCTCTAAAACCAAAAAATCTCCCTGATTAGAAACCTCATTAATGTTTTTGAATTCTTCCTGTTTCTCTCCCCGTTTTTGTTAAAGTGGAAAAGGGCCAAAAACTAAAACATAAAAACTTCAAATAAATACAATATAATTAATGGTAAAAATTGATGCAAGGTAGGCTAGTAGGAGGGGCCTGAGGCTCACCCAACTACCAAACCAACTTGCAGACATAGCGCGGAAGACAAACAACACAATGAGAGAAGAAAACACAAAGATCCTTTATATTAACTTTATCAAAATTATTACATGCCGAGCTGTAAGGACTTCCTAGTTTCAGCCATATATTCAATAAATTATAATATGATCTTTATACAACAGAGATCATAGACCTTTGATCTCAATGTTCAAACATTTTATTTCTTTCTCTAAGATTCATACCTAAATTAAGAACATACAACCAAATATATACAAGAGCCCAACAAGGAAGTCGGCGCTCAAATCCATAAGAGAGACCCAAATTTAGGTCTACATAGATTCCAATGAGAGATCCCAAATAAATTCAGCAACATAAATTAAATGAAGAAGTTGGCCAAAGATCAAACTCCCAAAATAAGCATCTTGGGTAGGTGAACACCAAAAATTAGCAACCGTCGGTAAGGCATACCCGAGCATCAAAAAACCTGTCAGTAAGGACATCACCAAAACCTATCAGTAAAATGATCGAGAAACAAAAGACAAACATGCCCAAGCAATAAAAACTGAGTGATAGAGACAAGCATGCCCAAGAAAAAAAACTTGAGCGACAGAGAACAAACTAAAGAACCAAAGCAAACATCTTTTTGGTTGTGCAGGATTGCCAATGACCCAAGGTGCTCCTACATCAAAAACTTGGGGTTACAAGAAATGATTCTCCTAAGCATGTGTCAGGTCCAACCTGAAATGAATCTAACTTAGATTGATAAATCCAAGATGAGTCCTCAATCAGTCTATTCTTCCACTTCATTAGATACTCCATGTATTCCTTTCCTCTTTTACTTCTTCCAATTCTCTATTTCATAATATTTTCAACTTCCTCTATCCGCTTCTTAGGATAATCACTTGGTACTGTCACTTCTTCATCAGATTCATAATATTCATACAAGTCTAAAATATTGAATATATGTGATATATCCATGTCATTAGGTAATTCAACTTCATAATCATTTCCACTATCGAATATTCTAAGTATTTTACAAGGACCAAATTTCTTCATCTTCAATTTACCATATGTTCCCATAGGAAATCTGCCTTTCTTAAGATGAACCATAATTGCATCTTCAACTTCAAATTTTTTGTGTCTTCTTGATCTATCTGCACTGTCTTTGTACTTTTGATTAATTTTCTCCAGCTTCTGTTTCACATCTTCATGCAAGGTCTTCATAAATTCTGCAAATTCTTCTGCTTCAGCACTCCTTTTCTCTTCTCCAACAATACCTCTCAAATATGATATTCCTCTCGGTTGTGTGCTGTGAACAATCTCAAAAGGTGTCTTTCCAATACTTCTATTCAATAATTTGTTGTATACAAACTCTGTTTGTGCTAACATCAAATCCCAATTGCCTGGTGTGTCTCCAACTAAACATATCAACAAATTATTCAAACTTTGGTTACAACCTTTGTTTGTCCATTAGTCTGTGGATGAAATGTAGAACTAAACTTTAACTTAGTATCCAACTTCTTCCAAAGTTTTCTCCAAAAATAGCTAACAAACTTACTGTCTCGGTCAGAGATGATACTCCTTGGTAATCCATGCAATTTGAAAATTTCCTTAAAGAAAAGATCTTCTATGTGTACTGCATCTAATGTTTTCTTATATGGTATGAAATGTGTCAACTTAGAAAACCTATCCACAAAATAAAATATAGAATCATTACCTCTTTCTATTCAAGGTAAGCCAAAAACAAAATCCATGCTGATATCACTCCAAGGTTTCTCACGAACAGTAATCAGTGTATACAATCTAGTATTCTGACTCACTCCTTTTGCAACTTGACAAACTCCATAGCTTCATACAAATTTACGAGCATCCTTATACAATTGAGGCCAAAAATACCTCTCCTTCAGCAAACTCAATGTTTTATCAATACCAAAGTGTCCAGCCAATCCACTACTACGTTTCTCTTTAATTAAATTAGTTCTCATTGATCCTCTTGGTATACACAACTAGATACCTTTGAAAAACATATCTTCCTAAATGAAATAGTCTTCATACTTACATGATTGATTTGAATTAGGTGCTCTACACACTCTCCACTGCTCTGAAAAATCAGAATCACTTTCATACAAATTCTTCAAGTCATCAAAACCAAGAACTTCAATTCTCATTTTAGTCAACAAAGATATTCTTCTACTCAATGCATCAAAAAATATATTAGAAACTCCACTCTTATGTTTAATCACAAATCTAAAGCTCTGTAAATACTCTACCCATTTCATATGTCTTTGATTCAACTATTCTGACCACCCAAATACTGTAAAGCCTTATGATCAGTATACAACACAAATTCATTTGGCATCAAATAATGTCTCCATTTCTTCATAGCTTGCACAATAGCATAGAACTCTTTATCATAGATAGAATATTTCCTTTTTGCATCATTCAAATTTTCACTAAAGAAAGCAACAGGTTTACCTTCTTGAGTCAACACAGCTCCAATTGCACTTCCACTTGCCTCACATTCAACTTGAAATACCTTATTGAAATTAGGTAAGGCTAACACATGAAATTTGGCAACCTTCGACTTTAAAGCTTCAAAACTCTTAACAGCTCCATGTGTCCATTTTAATTCTCTTTTGTCTCCTCTCATTGTATCAGTCATAGCATTACAAATAGAACTGAAATTTCTGATAAACTTCCTGTAAAAACTTGCCAATCTATGAAATGATCTTACCTCAGTGACATTTTTAGGTGTAGGCCAACTTAGTATAGCTTCAACCTTTTCTGGATCCATCTTCAAACCATAATCTGAAATCACAAAACCTAAATACACAAGTTCTTCTTTCATGAAGGAGCAATTCTTAAGATTTATCAACAACTTTTCTTCTTTTAATCTCTACAACACTTTCCTTATATGCATCAAATTCTCTTCTTTGGTCTTACTGAATATCAGAATATCATCCAAATATACAATCACACATTTATTCAAGAATTTTTTCAGAACTTCATTCATTAATCTCATAAATGTACTCGGTGCATTAGTTAAAAGAAAGGGCATAACCAACCACTCATACAAACCTTCCTTTGTCTTGAAAGAAGTCTTTCATTCATCACCTTCTCTGATTCTGATATGATGATATCCACTCTTCAAATCAATTTTGGTAAATCATCTTGCTCCTCTAAAACAATCCATGATGTCATCCATTCTCAGTATAGGAAACCTATACTTCACTGTGATCTTGTTATTTTCTCTGGAATCAATGCACATTCTCCATTCTCCATTCTTCTTAGGTGCCAACACAACAGGTACTGCACACAGACTCAAAATTTCTTGGATCAAGCCTTTGTTCAAGAATTCATGAACTTGTCGGTTAAGCTCTTCATTCTCAGTTGGTGTTAACCGATGTGGTGCTTTTTTTTGGTAAACTAGCTCCAGGAATCAGATCCATACAATGACTAATATCTCTCATTAGTGGAAAACCATCAGGTACATTATCTAAAATTATCTCCTTTTACTCAACGAGTAACTTTCAAATTTTGTAGGAATGTCATCGTCTGTATTCTTACTTGGTTTGTTAGGAATCAAAGCATAACATATATCATTTTTTTTCAAATCTTTAACAAAATTTCTACCTTCCATCATACAAAATTTCACAAATGTACATATCTCACCAACAGATTCTTCAACCAAAGGTAACAAAACTTGCTTCTTACCATCAACCCAGATAGAGTATCTATTCAATCTTCCATCATGTATATCATGTCTATCATATTGCCAAGGTCTATCCAACAAAATATGACAACAATCCATAGGCATAATATCACACAACACCTTATCATAATACTTTCCAATTTTTAGATTCACAAAACATTGTTCACTCACCATTAATGTATGATCATCCTTGATCCATGAGATCTGATAGGGCTTTGGATGTTTCATCCTTTCCAACTACAATTTTGCAACCATTTCCTCAGATGTCAGATTCTCCGAGCTTCCACTATTAACAATCACTTTCCAAACATTGTCTACAACTCTACATCTGGTTTTGAACAAACTTTTCCTGATCGAATCTTGCTTATCCTTTTCACTCCATAGTATCCTTTGGATCATGAAATTTCCTTCCTTCTTAGCTTCATTTGGTGACTCCTCTTGCACCAATGCATTTCTGCTACTACTTCCTTTCTTTCTTGTATGTGTACATTCAAAAGATTTATGTCCCTCTTCACCACAATTGTAACAAGTTACTTGAAATCCTTTTCTGCTATAACCACCTCTAGAGTAATTACCTCTTCCTTGGTATGAATTTACACATTTCCATTCAGTCTTTATTTTTCTTGATTTGTGTCTGAATTTGACTTGTCTGGTTCAAATCTACTATTCTCACCATGAGATCTTCCTCTTCCTCTAGGGAATCTACCTCCTCTACCTCTTTGTCTTGTTTATATCTTTTGTTCAACTTTTCCTCAGCTTTTAGGGTAAATTGGTATGCCTCCTTAATGCCTTCCATCTTGACCAGGCTGATCTCATCTTGTAAAGAAATTCTCAAACCATTCAGGTATCTTGTAACTCTCTCCACTTCATCCTCAACATGTCCAGATCTGATGTCCAATCTGTATAATTCTTCAGTATAGTATTTTACAGATTTGTCTTTCTACTTCAAACTTTGCATTCAAAGGATTAGGTTAATCTGATAATCATAAGGTAGAAATTTTCCTTTCAATTTGCTTACCATCTTGTCCCATACCTTGATTTTGTCTTTACCTTTCTTCTTTCGATCTAATTCGAGATGTTCCCACCATAGGGATGCATGACCTTTCAATTTTGTGCTTGCAATCTTCCCCTTCTTATCCTCTGCCACATTTTTCATATTCAAAATACTTTTCCATCTCTGTTATCCGGTCAATTAATTCATCAGAATCCAATTTTCTACTATACTCAGGAGGATTAAACTGGGGTGTAGATTTCAAACTTGTCAAAGCTCTCAGGAATCTCTCTTCTTCCTCATTCATCACAGGTGCAGGTGTAGCTTCACCTTGAATCTCTTCAATTTCATCATCACTAACATAATCAAGATGCCTTACTTTGCATTGGCCTATCTCAACAGCTTCCAATCTAGCAGCAATCTGTCTAAGCATATAAGCTATACTTGGATCCACACTTCCTCTCCCATGAACCATCTTGAATCCCTATGCAATTGTAGGTCAAATCGCAATCTGCTACCCCAGAAAAATACCAACTAGGGTTAGGGTTTCAAGAAGGAACTTATATCTCACCAGACTCTGATACCACCTAGCAGAACGTAGGCTAGTAGGAGGGGCCTGAGGCTCACCCAAATACCAAACTATCTTGCAAACACAATGCGAAAGCCAAACAACACAGTGAGAGAAAAAAACACAAAGATCCTTTATATTAACTTGATCAAAATCATTACATGTCGGGTTGTAAGGCCTTCCCAATTTTGGCAATATATTCAATGAATTACAATATGATCTTCATACAACAGAGATCATAGACCTTCAATCTCAATATTCAAAAATTTTCTTTCTTTCTCTAAGATTCATACCTAAACTAAGAACATAAAACCAAATATATACAAGAGCCCAACAAGGAATTCGGTGCTCAAATCCATAAGAGAGACCCAGATTTAGGTCTACATAGATCCCAAATAAATTCAGCAATGGAAATTAAATGAAAAAGTTGGCCAAAGATCCAACTCCCAAAATAAGCATCTCAGGCAGGTGAACACCAAAAATCAGCAACCATCGGTAAGGCATACCTGAGCATCAGAAAACCCGCCGGTAAGGACATCACTAAAACTCATTGGTAAAGCATGACTGAGCAACAAAAGACAAACATGCCTAAGCAATAGAACTCGAGTGATAGACAAAAGCATGCCCGAGAAACAGAACCCGAGCGACAGAGAAAAAACTAAAGAACTAAAGCAAACATCATTTTGGTTGTGCAAGAGTTCCAATGACCCAAGGTGCTCCTGCATCAAAAGTTTCTTATACCTTTGCTTCAAGATAAGAAGATCCTTCTTCCAATCAACAACAACAACACCCATCTAGGCACACAGACTATCATGTCCGACTAGCAAATCAAAAGATGAAATCAAGTTCAAAGATTGAATCCACCGCTCATAATCTTCTACTTCAAAAAGAATACCAACTAAATGCTCTAAACAAACCTCAATCATGTCCTTTATTAGCCAAAATGTCTTTAACAGATATTATCTTTTCCTCTATAATTGCAACATTTCTCCTTCTAACTATCCAAATTTCATCCTCTATATTTGGGGGGCTGCAATAAGTTGAGTCCCACTTTTGGGCAAAAAGTGGAAGTGTTTTCCCTATTTTTCAAATTTTTTGTCAACTGATGTCAAAATTTGAGGCACTTAGAGATTGAATCTCAAAACATTCACTAATAGAAAATGTATTTCTCGGATTCTAGTTTTCAAATATGTAATTGATTTCAATACCCACATGGTAGAAATTGTTTTTTAGTAGGCATGTTTAAAAAATACCTTTTGAAAATGCATGTTTTATGACCATACCACACGTGTATGACCAAATTATTTTGACCTAAATAAATGAATTTTTGTGAATCCTTTTGGGAAATATACCTAAGACACAAAATATTGATGAGCATATTTTTTTTATTGAATATTTTTTTATTAAATTTTAATTGATCGTAAAGCATATTTTTAAAACCTCTAGTGTATGACCACCATAAATAGATGAAAATTTCACATTTTTTCATTTTTTAAATCTTCAATTCAATTTTATGTAGATTGATGTCATATAACTTATTTAAAAAAACATCAAAACAAAATAGTTATTAAATTTTTAGTGGACCTCACTATTTTAAGTTTAGGCACCACTTTTGATTAATAAATTTTGCAAAAATAGTAAAATTAATCATATCACCATGAAATTTATATTTTTGAAATCTG
The DNA here is from genome assembly GCA_018584345.1 of Thuja plicata. Lineage (NCBI taxonomy): Eukaryota > Viridiplantae > Streptophyta > Pinopsida > Cupressales > Cupressaceae > Thuja > Thuja plicata. The sequence goes on along the minus strand of MU224951.1, from coordinate 14,039,709 downwards.
GACGGTATTAACTCTAATGGGTTTTCATTTCATCAAAAAAATTGATTAGGAAGTCCCCCAAAAAATTATGATAATGTAGAAATATGTTATTTAAGTGCCTTAGCCATTATTTTGAAGGTCCAAGCATATGATTGGTCCCACCAAGCCTATCTGGAACTGAAATACAAGGAAAAGAGAAGATTAAAAATTTAACTTTTAAAAAATGGGCACACGTTTAAAAATGCGTATCCATTTCTTAAATATAATAAATCAACGTGTAAAAATGAGTTTCTAGGTATAATTTAAAAAAATGAAATGGGTACCCATTTAGAAAAAAAATGGGCACCCTTTTTTTGAATTTTTGGATTGGGCATCCAAGCATAAAGAGGGCACCCTTTTTTTCAAAATGGGTGCCAGTTTCTAGTGGAAGTTTTCAAGTCCACAAGACATCCACCGAATTGGGACCCAACTTCTTACACTTAGCCTTTCCTTCCTTGTCCTTAAAGTATTCATATGTCTTACCTAGCTCATTCAAATCTGTTTTAATAGCTTCAATTCTTCCTTTGAAATTGTCAACAACAACATGCCGCCGAAGATAATACCTGTATATATCTTCAATCTCCTTTACACAGTCCTTGGTCTCAATGATCAATCTGATTAACTTCTGCTTGTACATTTCTTCTGAATAGACTTCTTGAACCTTCTACAAACATCTCCACTCTACAACAATCTCTGCTCAATATGTTTGACCGACAAAAGGACTTATATCGTCAGAGGACTGGGTATCCAAGGTGGGTTGGATTTCTTCTGGCAAAACAACATGTGTGGTTTCACTAGTTGCGGGACTTGAAGAGGTTTGACCTGACTTCACATAACTAACTAGTTTATCAAGTTCTTTGGGATTCATTCTGAGATATTCTACTGGTGACACATGGATTTTTGAGGTTTTACAGAAATTCACAATGTCAAAAGAAGAATTAGGCGAAGAGTCTTGAAAAAATTCAGCCTCCTTAGAATTTGAAAATTTGGAAAAATATTTTTTTAGGGAAAATCCTTACCTTTATCCTTGTCCTAGCATTGAGAAGTTGAAGGAGATTCATTAACTTGAGAACTACGTTGATTTCTCATCATGATCGAACATGTGGGATTTTCAGGAGTTATCAAAATACTGCCTCCTCTTTTAGAGTCTAACTCATATTCCATAAAATAATTTACGAAGCCACCAGGTAATGAAGAAACTTCTACATGTTCAAACGGATCATCAACTAATTCTTTATTAACATGCATCTACATTGATCTCACCATCTCAGGACAAGTTGTGCCATCATGCTCATCAGTAAGGTGAAAGGTACACATATTTTCTCTTTTAGGAGGGACCCTTACTACTCTTTGTTCATTCTGTGACTGTCCCAGATATTTTTGGCTAGGACTTTCCTGATCAAGGTTTCCTCTAGGAATATATTTGTATAATTAAGGGGAATTCACATTTCCCTTAGGAATTTGCCTCTTCATAGTAATTACATCATTCATCAATCTTTGTAATAGGGGATCAGAGGAAGTATCACTCTGAGAACTTGGTTGCTAGACATCTTTCCTCCACTTGCCAGTTGTGATCAGAACTTCTTCTAATTCAATAGCCATGGTCTGAGCCGCATCTAAATCAGCTACCCTCACTCATCTTAAATGAAAACCAATGTCTGGGGGCATGACATTCATAAAAAAATCTTTTCTATTTTAAGTAGTGGGTCTTTTTGGGGTAGGGATCTTATGAATAATCTTATTAAAATTTTCCACAAACTGTCTCATGGGCCCATGTATTTCTTTCTTCAATTGCATCAATTGGGAAAGAAGATCATGTTCATCAGATATAATTTTAAAGCATGCTTCAAAAGAACTTTTCATAGTATCCAAATCGATAATTTAACAATTGGGCAAGTGATAGAACCAATCGGGCACTGATTCAGCAAGTGTTTGAACAAACAATCTAACCACAACATCTTCATGTTGAACAACCAAAATTCCATAGGCTGTATTAAATGCATTATGATGATATTCGATGGAAACCTTTCCATCACCATAGAATTTGGGCAAAATCTCTCAAGCTCCTTTAGGCAAGGAATGATTTCCTACCAGATTAAGAGGCCCAACGACATTACCCCAAAGTTGTACCATGACCGAGGGTGGATAAATTGTATGAAGGGGAGGTGCTTGAATTCCAGAAAGAGTCAAGGCCTGCCACTAGTGAGAAGATGAGGATATGTTAGGAATTGACTTCTGAGGACAAGGAGGTCTATTTTTAGCCTTCTTCTTTGGGGTATAACTAGTAGGAAACTGAAGGTTTTGAAGTTCCTAGAAAAAATATCAAAGATACCCTCCCTTGCTTCGGACCTGGTAAAAGTTCAAGAATTGAGTCTTGCAAAGAAATTTAAGGTCTCTACACATCTCTATCTACTATGGAGGCTTCTTGGACAATTGGAAGACCTCTTAACCATTCACCAATTTCTTCTTCCTCCTCTAACACCAAGCGGTCTTGTTGATAATGTTGGTCACTTTCCTTCACAGCCCAAGCCACTGAATTAAGATCAGAGAGGATGTCTTCTTGGGTATCTAAAAAGTATAAGTCAAGCTGAATAACATGGGGGACTTCTTCCTAACTAGGGATTATGAGAGGAGGAAACACCATGGTTTCTCATTTAAAGGGAATGACTACTGATACTTTGTGTATCGAATCCCCAGTAGAGTCGCCAAAAATCTGTTAGCATACAGATTTGTCTTTCTATAAATTATTAATTACTTGCTCTAAGCCCAAGAAAAACAACAATCTCAAACTAACAGTTGAATTATAATATTTAGATTTATAATTCTCTGAATTAAGGTACAACTCCCTATTTGATCTTCAATGAATTCTGATAATCAATAATTGCTTTTGTAAACACACACTTTTAACCAGAAAGCGAATAAGGATTTTGCAGCATTTCATACATCAACATGACATGAAAACTGAATGAAAGACAAATATATCAACACTAAACAAAGCTCATAGACTTCAATTTCAGAACTTACTTATTGAAAATAAAACTATCCTAAAGCAAACTACAGAAAAATCCACTTGAAAATAGATTCTCGATATTCAAGAAATATCCCACCAGAGATCAATATGCTAATACAAACCAATGGATTCACATAGCATAAATTTTTGTTCCATTCATATCAAAATATATACTTCCAAGTTTCTTTTTTGATTAAAAAACTAATTGAAAAATGCTAAAAACTATTAAGTCTTGCCCTAACTTAACCAAAATTAATATATTCCAAAATATAGATTATCTCGGCTATAAATAGTCACCAGTCTTAGGAAATAGGAACTGACATCCTGAGATACACTCTATGGGATTCAGTATATAAATTTTTTGACAAAACTGCCCAAATTCAAAGAAAACATAAACTATGAAAAACTACCACTACTCCGTGATCTACGAAGCATGATCATGAAGTGGTGGATACACTGAATCCCTTTGATTTGTCCTGTGAGGTGTTAACAACGCTGAAGCTCCTCCATTCTTTATGTGCCTCTACAATGGTGATGATTATGGACTAATGTGGAAAGGTAATATGAATTACCCTTTGCCCCATAAACTTTTTATCTTTGCGGACCAGGGCAATTTTCTGTGTGTGCAACTCTAGGTGGTCAGTACATACTAAAAGCATAGATTCCATGTTGGCAAGGGCCATGAAATCATCTGGGGTGATGTCTTTAGCATCTCTAAAAGCGGTAACTTCACATTCAAACTCTAGTAACAATTCCTCTACTCCTTTGAAACCCTGAGTATCTTCTTTTATAAGAAAATTATTCAAACATTTGAGGTCTTTTTGCATAATATCCTTCAAACCCTTTGATTCACTCAATAGGTAAGTACTCCTATCATGACCTGATTTAATAATGGAGTTCCTCCACTCGATGCTCTTAATGGAGACATACAGAATGTCTTTGTCCAATCCTAGAACGGGATTCTCAGTCAGGAATTTACCCACTCCATATTTCTCTATCTCATAGAGCTGATTCATAACCTTTAGCCATTTTTTCTTCTCTTTTTCCCACTCTGTCAATTCTACTATATGACTTCATGAGTTTAAACCAACTGATTGAACTGATGAATTCATGAGTTTAAACCAACTGATTGATCTACTTGCTTCCCTTCTGTACCATCACTTGGATCCATTTAGTATAAGCATCTGCAATCAGTTTGTTTTCCTGGATTTGGTCCAGGGTCTTCCTAACATTTGGTGAATGAGGATCAAATGACTATGAAGCTACAATTAAAGGGAGAGGATTAGGGTCTCAAAATTATTGAATAAATTCATCCATCCTTTTGATTTTTGCTTTCAACTTATTCTTATCCCTCTCATCTTTAAAAGTCATGTGCAAGACCTTCTTTGTAGACTTTTCTAGGTGTTTAGCATCAACTACTATGGTCGCATATCCAAGGTCTATCTTCTCAATTGTGAAGTCATCTACAGTAGCTTCAGAAAGTTCTTTATCATTATTGGGAACTGCATGTTCAGCATACCAATGCCCTATTTTGTCATCAATGTCCACCCTGGACTCTGTCCTAATCCTTTTTGGTTTCTCTGAAAAACCCAAACATTTCCTCACCATATCTTCAATTGGTAGTGTTATTGGCAGGACATTTCTCTTTCTACTGATGGATGTTTCTAACCATTTCAAGGTGGGAATTGGTGACTTCTGAGAGTCTGCCATTGCCTATGTCAGACTGGTGGTCATAGAAATTGTAGAATCTTTAACTCCTTACTGATTATCTTTTTCAGAAATAACTTCTTCTGACATGGAGCGTTATGTATTCTCATCTGCCATCAAGGCATCCATCTCCTTGAGATAAATCACTTCCTTTTCTTCAATTGGTTCAATTTGTTATATGAGAGCTCTGCTTCTGGAAATCCTCTTAGACAAAGCTGGACGAGAAGATCTATGCTTCTTAACTTTAGATTCAACAACTTTTTTATTTTTAGGTTTAGATGGTGCTACAACATAAACATTTTTATTAGAATTTGGAATAGATTTTTCAACATGAGCATTAAGAATTGATCCCCTGGTGTTGTGCCTTTTGTGAGGAGATGACCTTTTACTAACAATCCATCTTTTGGTTCTTTTTATGACACAGAGAGTCTTAATGGGGATACTCTCTCTTTCCTCTATATTCCAGTTAATTTCAGGGAGTGGTAACCCCTGAACCTTCTCTTCATAGTGTTCATCTATTATCTCTTCTTCTTTCCCCTCTTCTATTCTGATGGCATCAATGCCTCTTTGCAACTCAACTATTTGATTAAGTGTAAATCGACACCATGACCTTCTCACTTTGAAATCATCTGCACAATTTTCCCTAAAATCTTCCATCTGAGGGACATGGAGGAATTCAAAAGGAAAAATAAATTTCTGAGAAGGATATTCCCTGATGTCAAAGTCTCCCCTAGCCTGGAAAGTCTGCAGTTTCATTTTGTTCAACTCTTTCTCTAAATTAAGAGAATTAGAGGAGTTCTTGCAAGTATAGAAACCAAGTTTTATAGGAAAACTAGATTTAGCTCTTCCCTTCGTTTCTTTGAGGTCCTTGTGTACATGGGTTAACTTGTAACTAACCTCATCTATTACATGCAAATTCAGAGCATATCTAGGTAGTTTGAATGGTTTTCCTTCGAATCTACCAACTCTTATGTAAGTAAACCTAATGAATTGTATGAAAAAGTTCCCAAAAACATTAGCAAAATTCTTAGCATCCTCTGACATTCTCTGTTCAATGTTTCCCTGTAGTTCATAAATCAACCTTCCCAGGAAAACACCATTTACTTTCATAAAACTGTCAACATGGAAATCCTTCTACAGATGAGCATAGTAATCATACACCTTCATATTGGGGACAGGTAATTCATGATATAAGCCATCCCATTTTCTAGTATAGGCCAACACATAGAACATATAAGAAGACATATAAAAACCATTGGCCGTTTCTGAATAATTTGCTAGTTGATGATGGAGTTCATCAACAATATAGTCTACCCAATCAATGAAATTTTCCCCTCCCAAAGTTATCTGGATAAAGAAATACATCCAATCATGCCAGTAATAAGCATGATTATTACCTTTAATCCTTTTTAGAAAAATCACTAACTTTGCAACCTCAGGCTTGAAATGATCTATTGTAAGAGGTTTGGGCAGCCTTGACCCTCCCCTTTTTGCTTCCAACAACCATTTTTTGGCAATTTCATTTCTATAAACATGTCTCTTTGTCGAGAAAATAGATTGGGAGGAAGCAATGGTCCATCCTTCATAAGGGTCCTTTCCTGGAGTGCCCATAGCCGTAAGGATGACATCTCTATTTATAAAAGTCAGGGGGCTTCCTTTAATTTTCTTAATACATCTCCCCTCCCTATTATACCTTTTAACACACTACATTACTAACTCTGGACAAGGGGCCGCTAGAGGAAATGCTGCTGCATCAACTAGACCACTTAACACCACCTTCTCTATTATAGAACCAGAAACAGGGTTCTTGATTTTACTATGAATTTCCTCTAAGGCACTTATTTTTATCATCGTATCATCACACTCAGGTAGTGAACTAACCAAAGGAGAGGTTCATCCAAGATTTGGGAGTGGGGACTTCATATTTATTAAGGAAAATACTTATAAAAGACCGAGATTGTAGAAGGAAAATAGAGCCTTTCAATATCAAACTTTTTCAAATGGCTTCAATTTTGAATAAGGACTCTGGAAGAGAAAAACACTAACCTAGAGATTCCGCACACTCTAAGCTTCTCAAGATGAAAGTATACTTTCTGCTGCTCCACCAATTTGACTTCACTAGAAGACTGATACCACAAACTCTCATTTTATAACTGATTTTCTCACAAAATGCGTAAGATTTACATTTAATGACAATGCGGGCTCTTAATTAAATGTGACTAGAGTTCTCGCCTGATGCGATCATTAAGTATTACACCTCTTAAATGATTGAAATGACATATAATTGTCACATCTAATGATGATTATATCCACGACACGCGCGGGTAAAATTATTTCCTGCCAGCTGTCACTTCAATCATGTCACTGCTGTCTTTTCCTTCTTCAAAATGCAAGCTTTGGTTAAACTATGAACTTCAATATAAGCTTGTTCAAAAATTAAGTTCAATGGGTAATAAGGCACTACATCCTTTTGGTGTGTTTATTAAAAAAACCACATGAGTGACAAAAAAGACTAGACTCAACTACGCTTTTTGCAAGATGAAGACCGCAATTGAATCTTGAACCTTGAACTAGCTAAGTTCAAGAGTCAGAGTTCAACGGTGGATTGGACTTTGCAAACTGCGTCGCTCATTTTCACAAAAAATAAAATAAAGGAAAAATAAACCCCAAGGTGACTTTGAACTTTGAACCTTGAACTAAGTAAGTTCAAGATTCAAGTTCAACTGACAAGGAGAAAATGCAAACGAGATTGAAAGATATGATGACATTTTTACTTCTAAGAAAGAAAACTGTGGATTTTAGGAAATGATTAAACATAGGGTATGAGTAAAAAATCAAGGGTAACAATGGCTTTGACTAGGAACAAGGAGTCTTGAGGATGCAGGATGAACTTAGTAGCTTTCGTTTCGTAGACCAGCGAGTCAACTAAAAAAGGACTCCAAAATAAAAACAAGATAGAAAAAAAAGAAAAAAATAATAGAAAGAACCACACAACAAGGAAAGAAAGTGAAAAATATGGAAAATATACAATGAGGTGAGAAAAAACTAACTACATTTGGTACAGCTTCAGATCTTGACCATTAAAGATCAATGGTAGAATAGTGCCATCTTGACGCTCAAGAAAAAATGAGTTACTTCCCATGGACTTGCTGATAATAAAGGGCACCTTCCATAATGATTCAAATTTTCTGTGAGCACCTCTAGGTTCTCTCCTTTTATCCTAGAGAAAAATGTGATCTCCTTATGTGAAATTTCTTGGCCTGGCCAGTTTGTCAAACTTTTTCTTCACTCTGACTTGATGTAATGCTATATGGTCCACCATCTCTTCTCTTTCCTCCTGGATCTTATTGAGATACATAATTCTCTTTTCTAAACCATCCTGGAAGATTTGTTCCTCAATTAATTTCTATAACTCCACTGCTGCCAGCTCTAAAGGTAGAGATAATTGAGCTTCAACACTGTATACTAACTCAAATGGAGTTATTCTGATTTTCATTTTAGGATAATTATGATCTTCCCAGAGAGCCTCATAGAACCTCTTATGCCATTCCCTAACATTATCATTCACCAATATTTTCATAATTGATATCAGGCTCTTGTTTCTCGATTTTGCCTGACCGTTCCCTTGCGCGTAATAATCAGACACATGTGAAAGATGGATACCATTTGTTGGAAAGTGACACTGCAAGCAATTTTTATTTTGTCATTGATGTCAAACCTTTACTGGTGAGACTATTGCTATTTGTTTGAGTACCATATCTATTGTTGATGAAGAAGATTTAACAAGAAGACCAAGTGAATGGTTGAGTTAAGGTAATTCAAAGGGTATTTGATCAGTTGGCACTCTGACAAAGTAATTAGTTGTTTATCTTTCAAAGATAGTTTTTTTGGTTGTTCTGTGTCGAGCAAGTTTGGCTTGTGTCGAGAAAAGTTGTTTATGATGAGAAAAGTTGCTTGTGCTGAGTAAAGTTGCTTGTGACGAGCAAAAAGTTTCTCAATGCCAAGAACCATTGCAATTGCCGAGTGAAAATAATGATGAAGGCCGACTTACATAAGTTTGATTATTGATGAGATTTGAGATCTCTGGCCGAATTAGTTGATTTTATTGGGATATGAAATGTTAATTAAAGATTGATCCACGTCATTTAATGTATGGGTAACCGTAATTAATGCATGGTTTCAAGATTTAATTAGAGAGTACTTTGGAGAAGTAAATGTAATGCAAAGATGGAATGATCCATTGGATTTGACCTAACCTAAGATCTACAATCTTGTTTAAGCAGAAAAAAGATTTATCTGACCTAGACAGAGAGGTATATGATAACCTTAGGGGGTTAGTCATTGTGTATGCAAGTATGATGAATGGATGTGTATGCAAGATGTTTGCATATTTGATTTACTATTTAGCATGATCTAGCAGAGAAGGCAAAAGGCAGAAGCAAAGTGTTGTATGTGTGATTGCTTGACGGATTTCCAAGTAGTTTAGAAGATTGAAATGACAATGAAGGCTATCCAGTAAGTTAACATCAGAGCTGTAATTGGATCTGAATTGCAAAGTAAGTTGTATGTACCAGATCACAAACTTCTGAATACTTTCTTACCATTGTATCAGTTAAATACTTTAACAAGGTTGAATTAACATTCATTTGTATAAATCTTGTAACAAGGTGACATTCGGATTGGAATGTTCTAAGTACTCTCACAAGGCCACTCCTGACAGGGTGATTAAATCGTTTAACCAGGTCACACCTAGCAGTGTGTTATTATAACGTTTAACATGGTTGGCTCCTCACAGGGCATCACTTCAGAAGAGTGAAAACTTGGTAGCATGTTACTAGTGGTTTTTCCCATATTGGGTTTCCACGTTAAATACTTGTGTCAACTTGTGTGAATGCTTATGGTTTGCTTTACTATTATGTTACTACAAGCTAATTTCAATTGACAGTAAAACTGCATAATTAAAGTTGTTGATTTATGCTACTGCTGTCGAGTAGATCTGAAGTACATAAAGTTTTTATTTTCTACATCTAGACCTAAGGATAACTGATTCACCCCTCCCCTCTTAGTTATTCTAAATTCATTCTAACACCATTATCATAGAAAAACAACTTTATTTTTGAAGAAAAAAAATTGGCAGCATTATCTGTGACTAATTTTTGAGGGATGCCAAACCTGACCAATATATAATTTTTGAGGAAATCACATACTACCTCTGATGTCGTCTTCCTGACTGAAACCGCTTTGACCCATTTAGTGAAATAATTCATAGCAGTCAGGATGTGTGTGTGTCCAACATTGGAAGGAGGATTGATTGGACCAATGAAATCCAATCCTCACTGTTTAAAAGGCTTTTCAATAACTACTAGCCTCAGAGGGAGGGCTTCCAATTGTGGTTTTCCGTTGAACAACTTGCACTTTTCACAACTAGTGACCCATTTGTATGCATCCGTGAACATCCCTGGCCAGTAATAGAAACTTCTTAGAATTTTGAAAGTAGTTACAATTGATGAGAGATGACCACCACAAGCCTCATTATGAAACTTCGTAAGCAATTTCTCCTGTTGTTCCTTGTCAACACACCTTAAGAAAGATCCATCAATTCCTATCTTGTATAGGATATCATCCACAATAACATACTTTGCAGCCTTGAGTCAGAGGTTTATTTTCTCCTTAGGGATTAGATGCTCTAGACAGTCTCCATATGTCAAGTAGAAAGCCACATCTGAAAACCATGAGTCTCGTAGACCAACAAATAGAGAGAGAGGAACATCATTTTTGGGTACATTGTGAGCCATCAGTTTTCATAAACCCCACCCTCAAACTAACTTAGTCGGTCGAATATTTAAATCAAATTCTTGAATCTTTGCCACCCAAGTAGCTCTGTTGTTCATGCCTATGTCTTATTTACTCAGAACATCTTTGACTACAGAAGAAGGTATATACACAGTAGAGTGTGAGTGTAAGATATAAAATCTGAAATATTTTACAGCTTCCACTACTACATATGCTTGTTTTTCAACCATAGGGTAATTTGTCTCATTCTTTTTCAAGAGTATTCTCATGAAAGAAATTGGTACTTCCTCTCCCTTATCATTCTTCTGCAATAATATCCCAGACAGGGTATGCTCTAAGGAGTAACAATAGATAATGAAATATTTTTTTATAATCAGAGTTGATCAATGTCAGGGCAGACGCTTTAGCCTTTTTAACATCATCAAATGCTTGAATTTCTTCTGAACTCCATTTGAAAGGGTTCTTTTCACTTAAGAGACTCACCATATGTTTAGTTATTTCGGCGAAGTCTGGAACGAACCTCCTAAGAAAATTAGTCTGGCCAAAGAAAGACTTAACACATGTCTGGTTAGAAGGAAAACCTATTTGCTGGATAGCTTTTACTCTCTCAGGATCTATCTTAATTCAATCTTTTGATATAGTGTGACCTAACAGATTCCCTTCTATAACACAAAAGACTAATTTTTTAGGATTTAATGAGATGCCATACTCTCTACACCTTTGTAAAACAACTCTCAAATCCTTGAGTTGATTTTTACACCTTTTAGAAAAAACTATCAAATCATCTAGGTAGATGACAATCACCTTTTTAATTAGATGGCTGAAGGAAAAATCCATTACTCATTGGAATGTGGCACCTGCAGTAATCAGCCCAAACAACATGGAACTATAGGCGTATGTACCCCATGGTGTGGTGAATCCTATTTTATGTTGATCCTCATCAGTTACCTTAATCTAGTTGTAACCAGAAAACCCATCTAACATGGACATCATTTCTGTGCTAGCCACTGCTTGCAATATATGATCCATCACAGGAAGACCATAATTATCCTTTAAATTGCTCTGGTTCAGATTTCTAAAATCCACACAAATCCTTATCTCACCATTCTTTTTCCTCACAAGCACTATGTTGGCTATCTAGGTGGAATGATGAATAATATATATTATTCAAGCTTGCAACATCTTCTCAACCTCTTTTTTATTGTTTCTGACACATTAGGGTTATATATTCTTAGCTTCTGCTTAAATGGTGTGGCGCCCGACTTTAAAAGAATGTGATGTTGAAATTTACCTCCTTTGAAATTATTCAAGTCCTGGTAGGACCAGGCAAAAACATCCTTATACTCCTTCAAAAAATCAACAAATCTTCTCCTCTCATCAGATGTACAACATTTTCCCAGGTTTACAAACTTAGGGTCTTGTTCATCTCCTATATTCAGTTTTTTTGAGTCACCTTCATCAGAAAGTTCATGAGAACTGGGTTTTCTCTTAACCACATCAAATCTATCAAATAGATTCTCAAGAGAAACCAAGCCTTTAGAAATGTGGTTTCCTTTTAACTAAACAATTATTTCTCCAATATTTTTACCCAGATCAAGACAAAATTCTTCACAGGATGACTAAGATCCCTCAATGTAAGTAGTGCTAAAAACTTCCACCATTTGCAGAAATTTATCGATCTGTTTGTCATCTTGGAAAAATTGCCAATGCTCAGCATTATCAGGTACCTTAGGTCTGTATACCATTTCAATTTTATAAATCATCTCTTTAAAATCTGGATGGGGGAGCAAAAAAGATGCTGAGACTACCAAAGAATCAGCTCTGCTATTAAGGTTCCTAGGAATAGCTTCAATAGAAAAGGCCTCGAATCCTTCAATTTCATCCCAAACATGGTTTCTATAATGTTTTAGCCTTTCATTTTTCACTGAGTACCTTCCTCTTACCTATCTCACTATTAGTTTTGCATCTCCTTTAGCTTTCAACACTTTTATTCCTTTCTTTTTAGCTTCTTCAAGACCAAGTAGAAGGGCTTCATAATCGGCAGTATTATTGGTATTACCAAACTCCAACTTAAAAGAGTGAGGAAATATATCTTCTTGTGGTGATATTAGAACAACCCCTACTCCAGATCCAACTGATGCACAACTACCATCAAACTCTAAAGACCACAAAGAATCTGAATCTTCATTATCAACCTTTTCTGAGTTCACCTCTGATTACATCATATAATTTCCAAATTCACATTCATGGTATAAGATCTGAGATTTAGGGTCTTCTGATGGAAAAATAGTATACTTGGATTTTCCCTCAGGTTTCAAGACAATATTTTTCTTACCAATAGGGATTGTCGCTTGTGACCAATCCAGTTTGATTTCTCCCCCAAGGTCTTTACAAAAGGTTCTTCTAAGCAACATCCCATAACTGGCAGGGATATCAGCTACCAGAATGGTTAACTTAAGATTTTACTAGGATGAGCAGCTAAGACCACCTGAGCATCTTTAATCTATCCTACTAAAGGAACTTGTTTGGAACCCATGGAATAACATCTCCCAAAAGTGGCAGTTAGAGGAAAGTCTAGAGATTTTGCAACTGAAGCAGGCATTACATTATCAAATGCTCCAGAGTCAATAATGCAATTATTCAATTTAAACCCATGAATAAACATAGATAGATAGAAGGGATCTAGTTTTTGAGAGACAAAAGGACTTGTATCGTTAGAGTACTGGGTAGCCAAGGTGGGTTGGATTTCTTCTGGCAAAACATCATGTGCGGTTTCACTGGTTGCGGGACTTGAAGAGGTTTGACCTAACTTCACATAACTAACTATTCTATCAAGTTCTTTGGGATTCATTCTGAGATATTCAGCTGGTGAAACTTGGATTTTTGAGGTTTTTACAGAAATTTACAATGTCAAAAGAAGAATTAGGTGAAGAGTCTTGAAAAAATTCAGCCTCCTTAGCATTTGAAATTTTGGAAAAAGAATATTTTGGGGAAAAATCCTTACCTTTATCCTTGTCCCTATGTTGAGAAGTTGAAGGAGAGTCATTAGCTTGAGAAGTGCATTGATTTTTGGTCATGATCAAACATGTGGGATCTTCAAGAGTTACCAGAATATTGCCTCCTCTTTCAGAGTCTGACTCGTATTCTATAAAATAATTTTTGGAGCCGCCAGGCAACAAAGAAACTTCTACATGTTCAGACAGATCATCAACTAATTCTTTATTAACATGCATCTGCATTGATCTCACCATTTTAGGACAAGTTGTGCCATCATGCTCATCAGTAAGGTGAAAGGTACACATATTTTCTCTTTTAGGAGGGACCTCTACTACTCTTTGTTCATTCTGTGACTATCCCAGATATCTATGGGTAGGACTTTCCTGATCAAGGTTTCCTCTTAGAATATCTTTGTATAATTGAGGGGAATTCACATTTCCCTTAGGAAATTGCCTCTTCATAGTAATTACATCATTCATCAATCTTTGTAATAGGGGATCAGAGGAAGTATCACTCTGAGAACTTGGTTGCTGGACATCTTTCCTCCACTTGCCAGCTATGATCAGATCTTCTTCTAATTCAATAGCCATGGTCTAAGCTGCATCTAAATCAGCTACCCTCGCTCATATTAAATGAAAACCAATGTCTGGGGGCATGGCATTCATAAAAAAATCTTTTCTATTTTCAGTAGTGGGTCTTTTTGGGGTAGGGATCTTATGAATAATCTTATTAAACTTTGCCACAAACTGTCTCATGGGCTCATGTATTTATTTCTTCAACTACGTCAACTGGGAAAGAAGATCATGTTCATCATATACACTTTTAAAGCATGTTTCAAAAGTAGTTTTTATAGTATCCAAATTGGTAATTTGACAATTGGGCAAGTGATAGAACCAATCAGCCGCTGATTCAGCAAGTGTTTGAACAAACAATCTAACCGCAATGACTTCATATTGAACAACCAAAATTCCACAGGCTGTATCAAATGCATTAAGGTGATCTTCGATGAAAACCTTTCCGTCACCGTAGAATTTGGGTAAAAGCTCTGTAGCTCCTTTAGGCAAGGAATGATTTCATGCCAGATTAAGAGGCCCAACGACATTACCCCAAGGTTGTGACATGACTGAGGGTGGATAAATTTTCTGAAGGGGAGGTGCTTGAATTCTAGAAAGAGTCAAGGCCTGCCACTATTGAGAAGGTGAGGATATGTTAGGACTTGACTTCTGAGGAGAAGGAGGTCTACTTTTAGCCTTATTATTTGGGGTATAACTGATAGGAAATTGAAGGTTTTGAAGTTCCTAGAAAAAAATATCAAAGATACCCTCCCTTGCTTGGGACTTGGTAAAAGGTCGAGAATCTAGTCTCGTGAAGAAATTTAAGGTCTCTGCAGAGCTCTATCTACTATGGTGGCTTCTTGGACAATTGGAAGACCTCTCAACCATTCACCAATTTCTTCTTCCTCTTCTAACACCAAGCGGTCTTGTTGATAATGTTGGTCACTTTCCTTCACAGCCCAAGCCACTGAATTAAGATCAAAGAGGATGTCTTCTTGGGTATCTAAAAAGTGTAAGTCAGGCTGAATAACTGGGGGAACTTCTTCCTGACTAGGGATTATGAGAGTAGGCAACACCATGGTTTCTCATTTAAAGGGAATGACTACTGATACTTTGTGTATCGAATCCTGAGTAGAGTCGCCAAAAATTTGTTAGCATATAGATTTTTCTTTCTATAAAAGATCAATTACTTGCTCTAAGCCCAAGAAAAAAAAAATCTCAAACTAACAGTTGAATTATAATATTTAGATTTATAATTCTCCGAATTAAGGTATAGCTCCCTATTTGATCTTCAATGAATTTTGACAATCACAAATTTCTTTCACAAACACACACTTTTAACTAGAAAGTTAATAAGGCTTTTTTAGCATTTCATACATCAACATGTCATGAAAACTGAATGAAAGACATATATATCAACACTAAATGAAGCTCACAGACTTCAATTTCAGAACTTGCTTACTGAAAATAAAACTATACTAAAGCAAACTATAGAAAAATCCACTTGAAAATAGATTCCTGATATTCAAGAAATATCCCACCAGAGATCAATATGCTAATATAAACCAAAAGATTCATAGAACATAATTTTTTGTTCCATTCATATCAAAAAATATACTTCCAAGTTTCTTTTTTGATTAACAAACTAACTCAAAAATGCAAAAAACTATTAAGTCTTTCCCTAACTTAACCAAAATTACCATCCTCCAAAATATAGATTATCCCATCTATAAATAGCCATCAATCTTAGGAAATAGGAACTGACATCCTGAGATACACTATACGGGATTCAGTATATAACTATTTTTACAAAACCACCCAAATTCAAAGAAAACATAAACTATGAAAAACTACCACTACTCTGTGATTTGCGAAGCATGATCATGAAGTGGTGGATGTGTTGGATCCCTTTGATTGGTCCTATAAGGTATCAACAATGTGGGAGCTCCTCGATTCCTTATGTGCCTTCAGAACACTGATGATTATGGACTAATGTGGCAAGGTAATGTGAATTACCCTTTGCCTCATAAACTTTTTATCTTTGTGGACCTGGGCAATTTTTTGTGTGTGCACCTCAAGGTGGTTGGTACATACTACCAGCATAGCTTCCATGTTGGCAAGGGCCGTGAAATCATCTGGGGTGATGTCTTTAGCATCTCTAATGGAGGTAACTTCACATTCAAACTCTAGTAACAATTCCTCTGCTCTTTTGATACCCTGAGTATCTTCTTTTATAAGTGATATATTCAAACATTTGAGGTCTTTCTGCATGATATCTATCAACCCCTTTGATTCACTCAATAGGTAAGTAGTCCTATCATGACCTGATTTAATAATGGAGTTACTCCACTTGATGCTCTTAATAGAGACATAGAGAATGTCCTCGTCGAATCCTGGAATGGGCTTCTTAGACAGGAATTTACCCACTCCATATTTCTCTATCTCATAGAGCTGATTCATCACCTTTATCCATTTTTTATTCTCTATTTCCCACTCTGTCAATTCTACCAGAATCTCAGCAATAATTGAACTAAAAACTTTGTGAGTTTTAACCAACTGATTGATATAGTTGCTTCCCTTCTATACCATCACTTGGATCCATTTAGTATAAGCATCCACAATCAATTTTTTTTTCTGGATTTGGTCTAGGGTCTTCCTAACATTTGGTCAATGAGGATCAAATGAATATGAAGCTATAGTTAAATGGAGAGGATTAGGGTCCCGAACTTCTTAAATAAATTCAGCCATCCTTTTGATTGTTGCTTTCAACTCATTCTTATCCCTCTCATCTTTAAAAGTCCTCTGTGAGATCTTCATCATAGACTTTTCCAAGTGTTTAGCATCAGCTACTCTGGTCGCATATCCAAGGTCTATCTTCTCAATTGTGAAGTCATCTACAGTAGCTTTAGAAAGTTTTGTATCATTCTTGGGAACTGCACGTTTGGCATACCAGTGCCATGTTTTTTCATCAATGTCCACCCTGGACTCTGTCCTAATCCTTTTTGGTTTCTCTGAGGAACCCAAAAATTTTCTCACCATATCTTCAATTGGTAGTGTTATTGGTAGGACATTTCTCTTTCTACTGATGGATGTTTCTAACCATTTCAAGGTGGGAATTGGTGACTGCTGAGAGTCTTCCATTGCCTGTGTCAGACTGGTGGTCATAGAAATTGTAGAATCTTTAACTCCCTGCTAATTATCTTTTTCAGAAACAACTTCTTCTGACATAGAGCATTGTGTGTTCTCATCTTCCATCAAGGTATCCATCTCCTTGAGATCAATCACTTCCTTTTCTTCAACTGGTTCAATTTATTCTTTGAGAGCTCTGCTTCTAGAAATACTCTTAGACGAAGCTGGATGAGAAGACCTTTTCTTCTTAACTTTAGATTCAACAACTTTTTTATTTTTAGGTTTAGATGGCCCTACAATAGAAACATTATTATTAGAATTTGGAATAGATTTTTCAACACGAGCATTAAGAATTGATCCCCTGGTGTTGTACCTTTTGTGAGGAGGTGGCCTTTTACTGGAAATCTATCTTTCGGTTCTTTTTTTGACATAGAGAGTCTTAATGGGGATACTCTATCTTTCCTCTATATTCCTATCAAGTTTAGGGAGTGGTAACCCTTGAACCTTCTCTTCATAGTGTTCATCTATTTTCTCTTCTTCTTTCCCCTCTTCTATTATGGTGGCATCAATGTCTGTTTGCAACCCAACTATTTTATTAAGTGTAAATCGACACCATGACCTTCTTCTGACTTCGAAATCATTTGCACAATTTTCCAGTAATCTTCCATCTGAGGGACATGGAGGAATTCAAAAGGAAAACTAAAATGCCAAGAACCATATGCCCTAATTTTAAAGTCTCCCCTAGCCCAGAAAGTTTGCAGTTTCAGTTTGTTCAACTCTTGCTCTAAATTAAGAGCATCAGAGGAGTTCTTGCAAGTATAGAAACCAAGTTTTATAGGAAAACTAGATTTATCTCTTCCCTTCATTTCTTTTAGGTCCTTTTGTACATGGGATAACTAGAAACCAACCTCAACTATAACATGCAAATCCAGAGCATATCTAGGCAATTTGAATGGCTGTCCTTCGAATCCGCCAACTCTTATGTAAGTAAAACTTCTGAATTGTATGAAAAAGCTCCCAAAAACATTAACAAGATTCTTAGCATCCTCTGACATTCTATATTCAATGTTTCCCTACAGTTCATAAATCAACCTTTCTAGGAAAACACCATTTACTTTCATAAAATTGTCAACATGGAAATCCTTCTGTAGATGAGGATAGTAATCATACACCTTCATATTGGGGATAGGTAATTCATGATATAAGCCATCCCATTTTCTAGTACAGGCCAACACATAGAACAGATAAGAATACATATAAAAACCATTGGCCCTTTGTGAATAATTTGCTAGTTGATGATGGAGTTCATCAACAATACAGTCTACCCAATTAATGAACTTTTCCCCTCGCAAAGTTATCCGGATAAATAAATACATCCAGTCAAGCCAGTAATAAGCATTATTATTACCTTTAATCCTATTTAGAAAAATCACTAACTCTGCAACCTCAGGCTTGAAAGGATCTATTGTAAGAGGTTTGGGCAGCCTTGACCCTCCCCTTTTTGCTTCTAATAACCTTTTTTTGGCAATTTCATTTCTATAAACATGTTTCTTTGTCGAGAAAATAGATTGGGAGGAAGCAATGGTCCATCCTTCATAAGGGTCCTTTTCTGGAATTCCCATTGCCATAAGGATGACATCTCTGTTTATAAAAGTTAGGGGGCTTCCATCAATCTTCTTAATACATCTCCCCTCCCTATTATACATTTTAACACACTCCATCACTAACTCCAGACAAGGGGCCACTATGGGAAATGCTGCTGCATCAACTAGACCA
Source organism: Thuja plicata (assembly GCA_018584345.1). Lineage (NCBI taxonomy): Eukaryota > Viridiplantae > Streptophyta > Pinopsida > Cupressales > Cupressaceae > Thuja > Thuja plicata. Next base: position 14,020,725 of record MU224951.1, on the reverse strand, counting down.
CTTAACACCACCTTCTCTATTATAGAACCAGAAACAAGGTTCTTGATTTTACTGTGAATTTCCTCTAAGACACCCATTTTTATCATCGTATCATCACACTCAGGTAGTGAACTAACCAAATGAGAGGTTCATAAAAAATTTGTCAGTGGGGACTTCATATTCCTTAAGGAAAATACTTATTAAAGACCAAGATTGCAGAAGCAAAATAGAGCCTTTCAATATCAAACTTTTGCAAATTGCTTCAATTTCAAACAGGGACTCTAGAAGAGAAAAACACTAACACGGAGATTCCACACAGTCTAAGCTTCTCAGGATGAGAGTATACCTTCTCCTGCTCTACCAATTCAACTTCACCAGAAAAGTTCACCAGAAGACTAATAGCACAAACTCTCATTTTATAACTGATTTTCTCACAAAATGCATAAGATTTACATTTAATGATAATGCAGGCTCTTAATTAAATGCAAAAAGAGTTCTTGTCTGATGCGATCATTGAGTATTGCACCTCTTAAATAATTAAAATTACATATAAGTTTCACATCTAATGATGATTATATCCGTGACACGCGCGGGTATAATTATTGCCTACCAGTTGTCACTTTGGTCATGTCACCGATGTCCTTTTCTTCTTCAACACGCAAGCTTTGGTTAAACTATGAACTTCGATATAAGCTTGTTCAAAAATTAAGTTCAATGGGTAATAAGGCACTACTTCCTTTTGGTGTGTTTATTAAAAAAAACCATGTGAGCGGCGAAAAAGACTAGACTTGTAAGAAGTATGAAAAGAAAGAAAACTTAAACAAGTATTAATCCAAGAAAATGAAATGCATGGAAGATTTTACCATAAACCAAAGGAGAGAAAGATTTCAAGATCAACCACAAAGAACTTCAAGAATCCAACAATGAGCCAAGAGATTTTGGTAAGGGGAAAAGCAAAGAAAAACCCCTTTGTGAATAAGAATATGGCAAAAAGCCTAAAGGATGAGAGCAATGAGCTCAATACAATAATGAGAGCAACGAGAGATTGAGAGAGAGAGGAGAAGATTATTCTAGCAAGTGTGTGAGAGACATCTCTTAAGTAGAGATGAGTGGAGGAGCTTGCATGTAACTCCCTTCTCCTATGGATGCCACATTCATATTGTGTGTGTGACAAATGTGTGATTCCTCTTAAGGAGGAATATCTATTTTCCTTATTAAAGGAAATACAAAATAGTGACATGTCCTC
>MU224951.1:13978440-13993146 GCA_018584345.1 Thuja plicata | reverse complement strand
AATTTCGATATATACATTTCAAGTTATGGTGATCAAAGTGACCTTATGTCTAAATTATAGTTACTGTCACTTTAGAACTCAATAAAATATGAAATATTGACCCAAAATGAATGAAACCAATTACATCTTCTGGATATTGAAGTTACAAAAATAATTTCAAAATAATTACATCGTTATCATATTTTAAAAAAAAGTTATGTTGATCAAAGTGATAGTCACTTCTTAAAATCATAGTTTTTTTACAAGAACCACTTTTCGAAGGAGAAAGAAATTTTTTTTTTTTTTTTTTTGGTATAAAAATATATTTAGAAACTAGAAAGCAAATGCTAAAATACCCTAGTTTACATTATCTTCAAATTCCTTATAGTTTTCCGCCAATAGGTGTTCGAAAATAAAGTTTTTTCTTAAAATGTTGATCTTTGTGTCAAAGTTGGCCAAAATGTGGGACACACTATTGTGGGATCACCCACACACACATCTCATCACATGCTTACATATTCAATCTAAAATTGAGCTTTTATATAAATGATAAGCATTGTAAAGTTGGCTTGAATAACCTTCCAAATAAATAATAAAACTTAAGTCTGTCGGTTGCATATAACCAACTAACCATAAAATGTAAACTGTTGTTAGTCGGCTGACACTAAAAGCATAACTCGGTTAATACAATAATCCTTCAAAGCCTAACCAATACTGTAATGCCTGAGTGAACTCGGTTAGAACTAAAAATCACTTTGGTCTACTTCAATGCCCGAGATAACTTGGAATACACTGACTGTTCTCAGTTTGGGTATAGACATTTGTGTAACATCACTATATTCGTGTAAACATCAATGACAATACACAATTGAATAATTGTCATCAACAGATCTAACCTATGATTGTCAAGGACTTGCACAAGATAGATCTGACAGGAAATTAAATTGGTTGTGAAATTTGAATGGGTTTTTTTCCCTTGAGGCATCCCATGGGTGAACAAGCAGCTAAATTAAGGCAAGTTGCAAGGGTGTTCAATAGATCATGGAGTGAGAGGAAAAACCTTGTAGTCAAATCACCAAGATGAGGCAGTTGCACCAAAGTGAAGAGAGAGATGTTGTTTCAAGAAGGTTAAACCATATAAGGATAGAGAAAATGATGGAAGACTTCAGAAATGAAGTAAGGAATGAGATCCAAAATGCATTAGCTAGTTTTTGGAGGAATCCAGAACCAGAGGATGAATATGACGAGGCTGTAGAAGAACAAGAGACTGAAGAGGGTGAAGGATCAATAAATGAGAGAAAAGGGAGGTTGTTGAGAGATGTGGCATAAGTAAGTAAGAGTCATAAAATGGAGGTTTCTAACTTTTATGGCTCCTTGCATCAATAGGATTTGATCGATTAGATATGAGAGTTGAAGGAATACTTAGAGCTTGAAGATATTAGAGATCAAGAGAGGATTCAATTATCACAAAATAAGTTGAAAGGGCATGGTGCTTTATGGTGGAAAGAGTTGCAAAAGGAAAAAAAGGAAAATGGTAAAATGAAAATAACCCAATGGAGGCAGATGGTTGCGAGACTAAAGGGTAAATATATTCCAGAAGACTATGAGATGGAATTATTCAAGAAATTTCACAACTTTAAGTAGAAGGACATGAGTGTGAAGGAATACATTGAGGATTTTTACAAGATGACAATTAGATTTGGACACTGTGAGGTCATTAGGGAGAAGGTATCTAGATATATAAATGGCCTTAGATAAGATGAGTATGTTAAGGAATCCATAGTAGAGGATTCTTACCGGTATGCTCTTAAGGTAGAAGATAAGGTAAAGAGAAGACAATAGAATAATCTTCTAGGGTAAAAGAGAAGCAGGTGAGTAGCAACAAGGAGAAGTAGGAAAATGAAGAAGAATAAAGATCTAAGTGGAATAAAGTACCAGATCAAAAGGAACAAAGAAGAGGAAGTGACAACAAGGAATTACTAGGTAAATGTTTCAAATGTGGAGAAACTGGACATAGATATTTTGAATGTTCCGAGGGATCTACTAATGGAATTGGTAAAAATAATTGTATGGAACATGAGGAGAAGGTAATTGGAGAACTCTATGAGAGTTTGATATAATGAAAGATGGGAGAATATATTATTATTAGGAGATCTTTTATGGAGTAGAGAAGAGGGGAGACTAGAAACACACACGAGAAGAATCTTTTTTGGACTATATGCAAATCAGGGGGTAAGTGTTGTAAGGTTATTGTAGATAGTGGAAGTACTAATAACTTGGTATTTGAAGAAATGGTATAGAGACTTTTTTTAAAGAGGTTTCAACATACTTTTCCATATAAAATAAGTTGGTTTAAAGAAGACCAGGTAGTGTAGGTGAAAGAGAAGTTCTTTGTGAACTTTAATATCGACCCTTTTAGAGATGAAGTCTCATGTGATATCTTGTCTATGAGTACTTGTCATGTTTTGTTGCGTATAACTTGGTAATTTGATAGAGATTATATCTATGATTTTAGAAGGAATTTGGTTAATTTATAGAGAATGATAATAAGAATTTTACATTAGCTTCCTTGAAGGAGAAAGAGGAGGGAGTGAGGAACAACACTGTAAGCACAACAATCAACAAATACCAATAGAAAACACCATGCAACTCCAAAAACTAAAAGTGTACAAGTATACCAAAAGATGTAATTCATAAGTAGAATCAAGTAAAATTGTCACCAAGCACCAAAAATGTACATATTGAACTTAATCTATATATAACCAAAACTATTGATACTTTACCAACAATATACCGATAACCACAACTATTCATTCAAATGTTTCTCGCCGATGAATCAAATGCTGAATGATCATTGCTATAACTTTATACGGTCCCTTAAATCATCCATAACTAAATATTAAAAGGTGAAAACAAGGGATATAATACATCAAATTGATTATTTATGGGTCTCATCAACACTGGAAAAATGAATAAATTAATATGACACAAAGCAAAACGTTATAGAAGTTGTGGTGTGTCATATCAACATAGAAATTTGAATGAAATCATTTAATGACCATTTTGATATTGATTAAAGGCTGTACAAACAAAATATTCCTACACCAAATTGAGATTCTTGCACTCAATTGCATTCCATAATCAACATCTTAAAGAAAAATCGAAGACGATGAGAGAGCACAGTGCAAAGAATTGAAGAAATTGTTGAGAGCCAGTCCTAAATTGTCTTTAAAATAAAGTAGGTTTCTAAATAATATTGGTTTTTTCTTTTCAATTCTAAAGGAAAGCAAGATGGAAGAGACTTTAAAGAAACCCAGGAAAAGAAACAAAAGTACCAACCACAACAAACTGAAAACCTTGGAGAAATTAAAGCTAAAATACATATAAGAGAGGGTAGGCATTTGAACCAAGATTTGATGGACTAGTTCCATGAGTCTAGCCCTAAATCTAAGAGAGTTGTGCATAAGAAACATGACATAGACAAACTAGGAGACAAATTTGAGAGTTTAGGAGACATGTGGACAAAACTACTGGGCTATGAATTATTAATGTACCACTATAACAGGAAATTTATAGATGATCACATTTGTGACCCCTAGATGTACAATGTTGGAAAGATAGTAGTCCCAAACATATTTGTGAATATAGAATTGATGATGACTATTGTAAAAAACTATGATCCCAAAATAAAGGCAATTTAGGATGCCCAAGGAGAAACCTTAATTCCAATCACTAGGGACTACATTTCTAGAGTGTTTGACTTAGACATGGATCAAAACAAACCAATTATAGTAAGTTAATTGAAGGATGAATACTACACACTTGAAACAATATACAAGAGGTTGAGGTTACCTATACACAGGTAAATAGATGATAAGAAGCTTATGGTGTTTAATGCAGAGGATAAGCCTCTATATGATGTCAACCTATTTGAAGACTATCTTAAGTGTTTATAATACTCTACAGACTAGGTTGCATATACATATGCTCCACCTCTAATGGATATTTCAGCAATGGTCTTGGCTATAGATGTTTAGACCCAAGATTTGAGGCGTTTTGATTATGCTAAGTGTTAGGTGACCATATAAACCATTAGTTGGAGGCCATGAAGATAAACCCTAACAATGTTTATTTCAAATATTATTCCTTTTTGTTAGACATTTTTCTATATGTTGGTTAGGAGATCGGGTTGTGGAGTGATGACTTAAGGGTCAATGAGTATGATCAATAAGGACTCAAGAAACTAGTTCAATTGTAGACCCCTCTTTAGGAAAAAAGATTCCCTTGGTCCCAATATATATATTTTGAAGAACACTTTGTCAAACCTCTGAGTAATTTTTGTGGCCATTCATAGGACGACACCTTGACCCTATAAATTAAGATATTATCAGGGATAACTTTAAGAAACCCCCTCCTAGGAAAAAGTGTAAAATCTTGGCAAATCATACATTAATTTAGGGGCAAAATTTTATTGATGATGGCAAATTTTTTTGCCAAATTAGGAAAATAATATAAAGGTGTAGGTGATTTTTTCCCTACCGAATGAAAATTCCATAAAATCATGGTGAATTATAAATTAATGTGGGGGAAAATATATAATATATGAGGCAAATTATTTTCTTGTGAAAGTAAAAAAAAATTGTACTAGCTATTTTTATGTGTCATTTGAAAATATATTTATTTTATTGGCTAATCTATCGTTAATTATTGGAAAAATAAATATTTTATTTGATGATTTTCAAAAGATGGGACTTGTCAATGCGTCATGTGGGCCAACGCCAACTAATATTAAATGTCTTATTTGAGACCGTTTGATTATCCTAGATCAATGGCTGAAGATTAATTTCGGCCCAATTTCCTGAAGGAAATAAATTTTTCCAAGAAGTCACCTGAATAATGACACGTAACATTGTAAATAATGCAACGTGTAGTGAATATCGCTTTTATTTGTTGTGAATATAACTGATCACACATTGGACACATAACCTAATGAGGTATTGTTAAATATATTATTTGAGACCATTTGATCATCCTAGATCAACGGTTGAAATTTAATTTTGGGCCAAATTTTGGAAGTAAACTGACTTCTGTAGGAAGTCACCAAAATGATGACACGTATCCAGCCTTAAAAAGTGCACTGTAACCATGATCGTTGATTACTATTGGTAATTTGTTGACATGGATGGTGGATAGTGCAACTGCAACTTGTAACTCGTAACTTGAAAAGAAATAAATGCCTTGTCAGTGACATTATTTAACTGCCATCTTTAACTGTCAATAGTACACCTGCATTTATGGGAAAGATTTACATTTAGATATGAAAGATTAAGGACAGTCGATTTAAATCTCTCACATGCATAACACACATAATGCATTTATGGAAATTTCAATTAAATACTATTAAAGAAAGAATAATTATTAATTGCTAAGTATCTATGATCACTACTATCAATCAAGGGGTCGGGGTTATTTATAGACAATCTGGTTTCTTTCTTCTTCATTTTTCTTTTGGTAGATTAAGAGTCAAAGCTGCCGGTGGTAGAAATTGTGCCTCTGGTTTTAAGGTTTAGGTTTTTAGGTCTTTAGGCTTTCGAGAATTAAAGATGGATACACCAATCCATTTGAGATGCACATCCCTAGATGACGAGAGGTCCTTTTTGGGCAATGTCTCGAAAGAAATCCTCACTTTCGTTTGTAGGGAGGTTGATGGTGACGCTTTTATAAATTATTCTATGTTGATGTTATTGGGTTGAGAGTTCCTTGAGAATTTTGACAGATACCACATCTACATGAACATTACATCCCTATTTTTTGTGTCTCTCCTCGACCTCGGAGGACAGAAGGTGGATATGCTTATGTTGTTGAGGAAGGGATTTAAAGAGAAATTCTTGAAGGATGGTGTCAATGTTTCTACTTCTGTAGAATTAGGGGTGGGGATCCCTTGGCCAAGAGATATACACAAGCTGTTGGTGCTGGCCAGAAATGTGGCTAGACAACCCTTTCTGTTGAACCTCAATGACGAGCAACTAATGTGACATAGGAAATGGGCACAGCTTGGGAGGGATTTTCTCCGAAAATGGTTTTACCTTGACAAATTTGATGAGTCAAACTACACATGGCTTGACAAATTATCAGAGATTATCCTCTCTAGAAAATTTTACTCAAACGAAAGGGAAGATGAAGATCCTTGATTCCCTAGTTTACCCCTTCCCGTTACCCTAGTTTTTTGACAATGGACATGCAAAGTTTCACTTTTTTTTAACCGATAAGAAGTTGCCTAGTAGGTTTCTTTTTTTACCCTATGATGTAATTTTTTGAAAAGATAAAAATAAAAATTTTCCAAGATCGTTTCTATTTTCTTTTTATGGGTACAAAAAATAATTCTTAGACTTCTCTGTGATTACAATATTTTAATTAGTTGCTTTAGCTATGTATTAGACATTTAAGTATATTCTTAAGCGATGGATTAGTACTTCCATTTTTTAAATCTGAAGACTGAGACTCTGAATTTTTAAAATGATTAAGTTTCTTTATCAGTCCAGAGCAAGTTTCTATTTTTAATTTTCCAATGTGTCATATCGATGTGTGATTATAAGATATAAATAATTGAATTAAAATCTAAATTTGACTACACTATAAAACTAAACATTTAATAACATTTATTAAATGTAATAACTAATAAGTTGAAGTTATAATTTAAAATGATTAAGTTACACTCACACATGTCCTAGTGACATCAAATGACAAGCCAAAAGTTAATGGGACCCGCGATAGTGCGACAGTGCCAGCGATCGTTGGATGAGCACAGATCAATGGTGTGCAGTGTCTTTTGGGCCGAAAGGGAAAAGAAACCCCATTTTTGCAAACCTATTCCAAAATAATGTAAATTAACTCAAAATCACAGAGTCAGAATAAGTATCACTTACCTTTGCCTCAAATTAAAATGCAGCAATGCAGTCGCGACTCGCCAATGCAGTATTGAGTATACAGTTGCACTAAATAGTCTGAAACTTTGCTACAATCAAATATAGAGATATCAAAATGTTTTTATACTAATCCTTATTCGGAAAATTCAGCGGGAGGTATTAGGTATACAAATATTTGGTGAATCCTGTGTAATTATAACACATCTTTTGTTATTTCTGAGGCGATTATGGGTCATCCAACACCTTCGCATAATTAATAAAGTTGGCTATATTACGTCGGTTAGAGACACGTGTCTGTAAAATGCTAGGTGAATATAGGTCGTCGATTTGGGGTCTCTTAGAAATTATAGGCAAATGTTTTAAATTTATGGGGACCAAAATTTATATTCCATTGGCGATAATGTGTAAGAAATGGAAAAATTAAATCAACCGACGGGCGATGGGCCCGCGCTTTGGACCCAATATTAATAAATTTTAGGTGATAGGGTCAATCCAATATGTCAAAAATATTCACCAATTTTGGGGTCGCCGACATGAGACATTCGCCAAATGGTGAATAATTACCACTAAAGTTTTCGCTGGATATTATTAAGGCCTAATGACTATTATGAAAGTGGGATTATAGACCACAATGGGAGAGATTGGTACTCATATAAGAACTTCACAAAGATTAGGGTATTTGGATTTGAGGGTACCCATTATGTCTTACCCAAGACATAACTTGATAGAATTGCCTACCTAGAGGTCATTAGATAGTTGGATGCATCCAATACCATGCACCTTAGTTCCTTTGGAAAGTAGTCTCTCATGTTAGGATCTTTACGTAAATTAGAGATTTTATTGTTTTAAACATAAAATTTTATGACCTTGTGAATGGAAAGTTATCCCATTATAATATGTCTACAGATGAAGTTAGGAAGAACTTTAACCTAGAAGGATTCATAAGAAAAGCTAAGGCTTTTCAAAAATGATGCTCATATGAGCATATCACATTGGTGTAGGATGATCTTATTAGAAACTTGGAAGATCCAGAGGCTATTGAGAAGTTAGAGGCCTATGATAAGGTTTATAGGGAAGAGGAGTGGAAGAGTAATAACAGTTTATTTTTTTTGAATGTCTTCACAAACATAGATCCCATAGCTAGAGCCAATGAGATGATAAGCTACATTAAAAAGGTGGTTTTTGGTGTACCTAATTATTTCTTCACAAGGGGATCCAAAAGGAAACAAAGAAGGGGTGTCAAGGATGTGACTCCTATCATGTATTTTTTACCTCAACCAAAACTTGGATATAATAGTGAGGAAGCTTCTTCAAGAGAGGAAATTCCTACATAGTTTGATAAAGCTTTTGAGGGGGATTAAATCTCAAGGAAGACAAAGATATCATAATAGGAACACCCCCTATAGGTGAGGTTGATGATGTAAGATAGTTGACATGCAAAATTTTTATTTCTGATAATGATTTTATTTAAGCTGCGAAATTTAAATCCTTTTTGTATAAATATAAAGAAAGATAGTTAAAAAAAAGGATGAACAACATCACCCAAGCCAATGAGGAAGATTTTTTGTAAGAATTAAAAATAGAGGTAGATAAAGAGATGAGAAACATGACACCTGAAAGAGGAAGGAAAATATTACAAGATACAGACATTGTGATATATCCATGATGGAACATGATCTGACCAAATTGTTTTTGATGACTTTGTCAAAGAATAGCATAGAAAAATGAATTTATTACCTGAGGATGTAGATAAAATTACATTGGGTTAGGGTATGACCCCCAAAATAAGATATTGCTACAATTGAAACTACACCTTCAAGTAAAAGACCAACACTTATATATACAGATAAGGTTTTTCAAAACATCATGGTGTAGAGAGTTGGAGAAATTGATCCATAAGATACTGCTGACTTGAGTATAAATGTAGCTAAATTTACTAAAGCACCCGTTGAATAGATCATCAGAGAAAGAGATACTTATAAAGCAAGGTATGAGAGAGAAAATAAAGAGAAACAAAAAATAAAGGATGGAAAACCATTGTTAGTAATAACTGAGAGGGGGGGGGGGTGAATCAATGGCCTCAATAATTTGTCCTTTAAACTTTAATCCACCAATTAATACACCTTAGATTATTAAGTCCCTACAAGATGTATGCCTTTGAAATACTTGAAATAAATAACTGTCTGTCGGTTTACCTTGTCTGTCCTTATTCTCCTTGATTACCGATAGGAAGTAAAACCAATGCTCAGTAAATATGAAAAGTATACCAATCAATCGATAAGTGCATATGTGAAATGTAAAACAATAAACTAATAAACCATACACACATAACACAAGGCTTTTAACGTGGAAACCCTGTTAAGGGAAAAACTACTGGGATCGGTACCCCAAATTTTCACTGTTCTAAAGTGAGCCCTATTAGGAGACAACCCTGTTAAAGGTTACAAACACACTGTTAAGTGTGACCTTGTTAGAGGATTTTTATACATAGATTGTCACTAAGTATCTGGCATCTACGCTACCATCCTTGAATCAGCCTCTAGACTGTCAATAGGATTTATGCTAATCTTACTACCATCCTTGAATTAGCCTCTTTCTTAGACTATCAATAGGCTTTAGGTAAGACTGATGCTACTATCATGAGTCAACCTTTTTGGTAATCTGTTAGGATATACCTCAATTATAAAAGATGGTTAAGTCCTACTCTGTTAAGAGACTTAATGCTTCAATGGTTAAACTGAAACACAATGACCTATTTCTAATGCAACTTAAATTGTAGATATTAAGATCTATTTACGTATAATACCTTTCTAATCAATGTATCAATTTAGTTCCTTTGTACTTCACACTTTCTGCTTTGTGATGCTGTGCTTCACTGATCATCGGTGTCTGCAAAATTCTTTATCTCTCCCTTAGCTTGATTGATCAGGACTGCATGAAGTTTAACCTTCATCAGTTTCTCTTTAGCATCTTCTTTCAATTCACTCCCCCATGTATCTGATTGCTTGCAGAAATGAATTATGCTTGTCTCTTATATAGACATGATATTCCTTAATTCTTGGTTCTTGATTCTTGGCGTGAAAAACAATCCAGCCAAATTGATTTACAGCTTTAACTCCTAATTTATCTTGTAGTTATCTTCTTTCCAACTGTATAAATCATCTTTAAATCACTTACTTAACTATGGTCGAAGAAAACAAATAAAAAAACCAGTTAATTCTATCTTTAAGCTCTGCTAGCAAGATATTTTGTCATTTTCTGATCTCTTTGTTCTGTCGGTCAATTCTGTAGCTCGTCGCAGGTGAAAAATGCCAGTTCCATTGGTGCAACTTCATTTAGCTTTGAGATATCTATCCGTCAGACATCATTGGATCTTGCTCGTCGGGCAACACTATTTTCATCTTGTTGGGCATCCTATGATTCTGCTTTGTTAGGCAACATTGTATTGTGCTAGTCGGGCATCACTGTGACTTTATCTCTGTCTTTACTGATGGTGTGCACTCCATCGGTGTAGTCTGTCACTTGGTGAATACTTGAATTTTATGCATTGCTAAAAGCATAACCTCTGTTCCATTGATTCTCTGAAGTCTTTGGCATTATGTATATGACCATACAGATGATATCAAGTTGACGTCAATGACAATACAAACCATTAACTGATTTAATATCTTACATCATCTTCAACTTAACACTATCAAACATTCAATCAGTTACATGTCATCAATCTCTCCCTTTGGCATTGATGGCAACATTGTATATTATCACACTATACTATTTCTAATACAATATGAAATACAATTGTTGAGATTGATCAAATTACGAAACAGTTTGTTTTGATAACTAAAAAAAATGTCTGACCATTGGTAAGCTCTGTGTTAGCTTAGATTTGATTCTTGCAGCTTTTCCTGTATCTTCTTCTGATGTGTTGTGACCTCTGTTGGTGTCAATTTCTCTCTCTTCTTCTTTGATGTCTATGTATTGTATTTGCAACTTTTATACAAATACTCTCCCTATGGATATGATATCTCCCTGTTTTGAGTATTCTGATAATGAATAGTTTTTGATGATAATATGAATACATTCTCTCCCTTTGACAACAATGCCAAACAAATATTTTACAAATATCTGACATTTTGTCAAACAATTTCTTCTATCCATAATATATTCCTTAAATTTCCCTTATCCATCATCAATATAACAATATGTTCTGGTGCTCGGTTCTGATATATACCTTTTTGTATATAGATGTAGCTTTGAAGTTCAGCTTCTGCTTGCATCAATCATCAATGATATTATGCTAATATATGGTTGATGCATCTTTCAGTCCTTTTACTGACTTGTAGACATGGGTTTGACCCCTAGTCTTTTTCTCATGTACTCAAATGTATCCTTGGGTAGTGGCTTGGTGAAGATATCAGCCAATTGTTCTTTTGATTGCACGTATTCAAGTATCACCTCTTTTTCTTGAACTTGTTCTCTTAAATAATGATACTTGATGGCAATGTGTTTAGTCTTTGCATGCATGAATGGATTCTTAGAAATATTTGTTGCACTGGTGTTATCACAATAGATAATTACTGGTTCTTTGATCTTCATATGCATACCTTCTAGTAACTGTTTGATCCATGCAATATTTGAGCAATTTGCTACAACAACAACATATTCTGCTTCTACAGTAGACTGAGAGATGCATCCTTGCTTCTTGCTAATCCATGTGACAAGTCTGTCACCCATAAAGAATTCTCCTCTAGTTGTGCTCTTCCGGTCATCCAAATTTCTAGTCCAATCAGTGTTAGTAAACACTTTCAGTTCAAATTTGCCTTCTTTTTTATACCACAAGCCAAATTCCTCGATATTCTTTAGATATCTTAGAATTCTTTTCATAGCAGTTATATGTGATTCCCTGGGGTTAGCAGAAAATATAGCAACAATTCCTACTGCATGTGCAATATCTGGTCTAGTGTATACAACATACATGAGTTTTCCTATCATTGATCTATATAGAGTCTGATTTACCTCTGTTGTTTTTTCCTCCTTTGTTAATTTTCATCTAGTAGCCATCAGTGTTCCAAAAGGTTTGGAATCTTCCATCTTAAATATTTTTAGAACTTCTTTGATTTATTTGGACCGTGTAATGAAAATACCTTCATTTTGTTGAATGATCTGTAGAGAAAGAAAGAACTTGATCTCTCCAAACATAGACATCTCAAATTCTTTTCTCATCTCATCAACAAATGATTTACATATCATATCATTGCCCCCAAATATGATGTCATCAACAAATATTTCAGCAATCAAAGTGTTAGCATTAGTATCTTCCTTCAAATAAAGACTACTATTTTCACTAGTCCTCATGAATCCAGTACTTATTAGATAGGAATGAAGTCCTTCATACCAAGCTCTGGGAGCTTGGTTCAATCCATACAAGGCTTTGTGAAGTCTACATACCATGTTCCTCTTGTCTAGATCCACAAACCCTTCAGGTTGCTCAATATATACCTCTTCTTCAAGTATTCCATTTAGGAATGCTGACTTGACGTCCATTTGATATACTTTGAATCCTTTTAATGTAGCATAAGCAAGTAGAATTATTTCTCCTTCTAGCCTAGCAACGGGTGCAAAGGTTTCTCCATAGTCTATACCTTCCTCTTGTGCATACCCATTGCATACTAGTCTTGGCTTGTTCCTTGTGACTTCTCCATTCTCGTTTAGTTTGTTCCTAAATATCCATTTTGTACTAATGATATTCTTGCCATCTGGTCTTGGCACAAGTGACCATGTCTTTTTCTTTTCAATCTGTTCAATCTCTTCATTCATAGCACTTATCCATTATTCATTATCCAGTGCAACATTGATAGATTTTGCTTCAAACTCACAAATTAAGCAATTTGAGTTTAAAGACTTACTTCTTATTCTTGTACAACCTTTCTTATCTCCTATGATCTGGTCCTCTAGATGGTTCCTTCTTACATATCTTGCAAGTACAGGTACAACTCTTTGCATATCAGCTTGATCTTCATTACCTTGCACATTATCTTGATCATTATCCTGACCGTCGGTAACAACATTCTGACCATCAGTTGCAACATTCTGTTGTTCTGGATTTATGCACTGTTGCTAGGGTAGAGTTGTGGGTCCTTCATAGTATACAAACTTGTTGTAGTCCTCTGGTTCTTTTGTGATTTCCAGTTCATTCTTTTCTACAAATTCATCAATATTTATATTTGCACTTTCAACTATTTTGTTAGAAGCCTTGATTAGACATTTAAAATCTTTTCTTTTGGTAGAATACCCCAAAAAAATACCTTCATCACTTTTGGCATCAAGCTTTCCATTTCTATCATATTTTAAGACATAAAATTGACTACCAAAAATTTTGAAGTAATTTACATTGGGTGTTTTACCATACCATAGCTCATAAGGAGTCTTCTTTGAGTCCATTCTCAATTGTACTATGTTAAGTGTATAAAAATTAGTGCTAACAGCTTCCCTCCAGAATATTTGGGTGATGTTCTTCTCTATCATCAGTGTTCTTGCAAAATCAATTATTGATCTATTCCTTCTTTCAGCAATCCCATTTTGCTGTGGTGTTCTTGGTGTAGAAACATGTCTTTTTATACCATTCTCATTACAAAATTAGTGAAATCATCTGATATAAATTCTCCTCCTCTATCTGATCTCAAACATTTCAGATCCTTACCACTTTGTTTCTCTACCATAGCCTTGTACCATTTAAACATCTTGAAAGCTTCAGATTTTTCTTTTAAAAACATGATTGTCATCATTCTAAAGTAATCATCAACAAAGAGAATAAAATATCTATTTCCATAATAGCTCTTTTTCCTCATAGGTACACATAAATTAGTATGCACTAATTCTAGAATATCATCAGATGTATGGGTTTTGCTTTTGAAACTAGACTTTGTCATTTTACCTTTTTGACAATTCTTGCACATGATGCTGTCTGGCTTTGTCATCGTCGATACGCCTCTTACACTTCTTTTTCTGCTTATTTTCATCACGTTGTCAAAATTTACATGACACAACCTTTTTTTCCACCGCCATATGTCTTCGTTTCTAGTCATCAAGCAAGTGGGGTTAGTATCATTCAGATAGAATAAGTTACCTTTGGTCTGTTCACCGGTACCAATCAGTTTTCCTGATTCATTGAAGATCTTTGCCTTCTTGTTCTCAAATGCTACTCTGTGACCTGAATTATTTAGCTGAGAAACACTCAATAGATTATAATTCAATCCTTTTACCCAATAATCATTTTCACATTTAATCAGGTTATTCAGCATTAATGTTCCTTTACCTTCAATTTGACAAGGTGAATCATTTCCCATTCTTACTGTACCACGTTTATAGTATTCAAAAGTATTAAACTTTTCTTTGTCACCGGTCATATGGTGAGTGCAGCCACTATCTATAATCTAGATATCATTTTTACTAATCTTAGATATGAGTGCAGTTTCTTCATACCTTTAATCTTCATCTGAATCATCTTTCACAGCTACAAACACTATCTCAACATTATCATCCGGTTCGGTGTCAGTATCTTCATCTTTACAAGAAGCTAGATAGCTAGCCTTCTTTCCTTTGTCCTTGTAATCTCAGGTATCACTTCTTTCTGATTGTTGGTAACCTCTGTAATCTTTGTTATCACCTCTGTCGGATTTCTTCTCAAAAGATCTGTTATCACTTCTGTCATCTTTTCTTTTGTTAGGACATCTTGCAGCAAAATGTCCAATCTCTTTACAATTGAAACATACAAGTGGTAACTTGCCTTTGTATTTACCTT
>MU224951.1:13921151-13936400 GCA_018584345.1 Thuja plicata | reverse complement strand
CATTCCCACTGCTTCCTCCACTTTTTCTAGTGTTCCTAATGTTTCTATGTCACCTATTTCTTCTAATGATTCCAGAATCATTAGTTTGGCTCAAACTGTGTCATCTTTACAACAACAACTTGCATGTTTAATCCAATCCAAGTTTATCATTCCTACATGTAACATGGGTAGTCCTTTATCCTTAGACATTATTCGTGCCACTGTCCCTCAACAAGCCGATATGCCTTGTCTTGAGAATTACAATGGTAAAGGAGATCCTATAACTCATGTTAAAACATTTAAAATCCTTTGTAGTAATTATGCTCATGACCATAGGATTTTAGCTAAGTTGTTTGCTAGAACATTTTGTGATAAGGCCTTGCAATGGTATTGTTCTTTACCTCCTTATTCTATTGATTCTTTTCCTAAACTTTCTAATACCTTCATCCTGCAATTTCAAAATAACATTGGTCCACAAGTTTCCTTAATTGATTTAATGCATTATAAAAAAAACACTAAGGAAAAATTGACTAATTTTATTGGTAGATTTAAGCATTTGTATGCTCAAATTTCTTATCCTATTCCTGATATTGATATTCAACATATGTTTATTTCAAATTTACAAAAGGATATTAGAGATAAGATTTTGCTTACTGAATTTACCTCTTTTCAACAACTTTGTGCAACACTTCATCATTATCAATTATGTAAGTGAGTCAATTTGAGAGAAACACTCCGATGGATCCTGTTCTAGTTGATAAGAGTGACATTATCCTAATCCTAATAAGTTTCAAAAATGCAACAACTATTTCAAGATCAATAAACAGGTGAATGCAATCACTGATCAAGTTGTTGTTGCATCCAACAATGTCACTTCTGCATCCACTTCTTTCCATATGAATCATACGTTTACTCCTTTCTCTGAATCTTTACATTCTATTATGAGTAGGTTGTTAAGTGCTAATATGATTACCTTGTCTCCTATTCGACCTCTTCTCCCTACCACGATGGCATCAAAATCTTTTGATTCTAAAGCTTTTTGTCAACACCATTAATAGAATGGCCATAATACTGAAAAATGTTATTCTCTAAAGCATAAGGTTCAAGACTTAATTGATTCTAATGCTTTATCTGTTGATAATTTTGATGGTAATGGGAATAAATATGTCACTCCTCCTAATCAAAACCTTCAAATCTATATAAATCCTTTAACTACGTATGATACTAATACCATCGCTCAACCATCTTCTGTGGATATTGTTTATGATTCAAATATGGATGATCTCAATTACATTATTAATCATGTGGAGTGCACTGTTTCATCTCAACCTATTTTTCAAGATCCTTTGCCTCCACTTCAAGTTCAAGTTCCACCTAAACCTCATAAACAAACTAAGGATAAATGACCTAGGGAACCCTCAATTACCTTTGATGATTCTGAGACTATTAAGGGTCCCGATGGTCCCCTTTATATTTATGCTAGGATTGCTAAGATACCTATGCATGGTTGTCTTGTTGATCCCACATCTTTAATAAATGTCATTACTGAGGAAAACCTTTTTATGAAAAATCTACAACGTGATTTTTATGATACATATGATGCATGGATCCAAACTTGTAATGGTTTTCTCTATCCTTCACTTGGTTCTATTAACTTGCCTGTTGAACTTTGTGGTAAAGTTGTAGATACTACCTTCATTGTCATTCCTACTTATGATAAATTTCAAGTCAAATTTTGTTTTCCTTGGTTAACTTCCATGTATTCCATTTCTTCTCCTATTCATAAGTGTATTAAGTTCATTCATAATGGAGAAGTGAAAATAATTAATCATAGTTTGTATCAACCTTCTAGGCCTAGAGATTGTGTTTCTCTTGATTTCTTTTGGCCTTCATTACCTAATTCATGTCCTCCTCACCCTGATAACCTTTTTCATTCATATAAAGCCTATAAACATCGCAAGATTGGCGAGTTGAGCATGCCTCAGATAGATCTTAACCGTGGTCTCTTGCCCACTCCTTCTATACCTCCTTTATCCATTACTGATAGCCCTATTACTCAACCTCCTAGTGTCGCTTCTCAGCCTACTATGAATCCTACCAATCCTCCTATAGAACTTGTGAAGGAACCAGTTGTTATTCCTCCTAGTTCTCAACATGTGTCAAACAAAGTGAAACGTAACAAATCTTCTAATGAATGTTGTAAGAAGCATCAGGCTAATGCTAGGGCATGTGCCTCTATTCTTCAAAATTCTTTACCTTCTTTTGACCAACCTATGCGTGATGTTTTGGAAGAAGTTAATCTTCATAATGATGTTAAGATCAATGATTATGATGATTCTATTCACATCTTAGATCCTATTTTAATTAATCTTGCTGAGGAGGATACTCTTAATGATCCTATTGATCCTGGTGATGAATACGAGACCATAAATCTAGATGCTCATTTACCTCATATGCTTTCAACTCAATTGATAATTACACCTAGTATCAAACATCGTGATTCTCAAGAGGATCCTTGTTTGGAATTGGCTATTATACCTACTATATTGGATATAGTCCCTATTGCAAGTTTCCCACATTGCCTAAATGATATAAACCAAGATAGGGAGAGTAGGCGATGTGCTTGATTGGCTTGTCCTTCATGGTAGCCCTTTTTTGTGTTTGCCTGCTGTATTGTGCTTCTCCCGTAATGTGTTTGCTAAATGTTTGTTAGATTATTTTATACGACCCTTGTTACTTTGTTGGTGCAAGGCGATAAAGGAATCAAACCTGTTGTACAATTCCTATATATGTATCTTTACTCTTCTATATGTTGTTCTCATGTTATGTTATACTTGTGCTATTGTTCGTAAATGTTTTCCTTGTGTAGTCCCCTTGGATCTGCGACATGGTAGCACTGATTCTTTTTGGTCTCCATGTTCTGGTCTGAAAATATTCTTCTTAGTAACTCTTGAGTTTTTCTTTCCTCCATTGTGATTGTAGTTGGGGAATGATGTTAATTCATTTTCAATAATATCATATATATATATACATATTATCTTATGATCATACTGACCCCATAGTAGGTAGATCCCTTATGTATTTTTTGTATGTTTATGTGTTATTTCCCTTGATTTGTCTTCATTTGAGGGCATCTTGTAGTGGAAACGTAATTATTAGAGTTTTTTATGTTTTTATTAAAGCCATTTCTCCTATTAAAGTGTTAGGAATGACTTTAACATGGGGGCATCCACTCTACTCACTTTTTGCACACACGCACTTCCAAAATATTTTCAAACTTAAAATTTTTCTCCCTTTATGGATTAAAGACTAATCCTTAAAGCATGTATTTTTACCTTATAAGATATCTTTATTGCCCCAATTTAAATTTATATGGATCTCTTGATCCCTCCAGTTTCAATTTATAATCTTTTGATCACTTAAGGTCAGAAGGTGTCCTTAAGACCGGATCTCCTTGATGGGTTGACTAGTGAGTAGCCACATTCACTAGGTGGTTCAAATCCATCTTTCCAGTTGCACTATTTCCTTGTGTGGTTCACAATGGGACATAAGTTCTCATTGGGAGAGATAATCACACCCTCTCTCTCTTTTTCTTTAACTTGTGATATCTCTCTTATCATGATCTTAGGGTTGATAAAGACTTAAGTCCCTGGGGGCTTGAGGATTTCTTTGTCCCTTTTGATTTCAATAAGATTATCTTTTCTTCATGATCTCCTTTACCAAGAGTTTGCATTGATTCCATACTCTTTCTAAAGTGGGGCTAAATGTATAGTCAAAAAATGGAAGCACTTCCGTTGCAGACTGGTTTAGCCTTCCTAGTATGTGGTTTGGGGTCATTTCAAGTGCCTTGAATGGGTCTCTGACTTGGATATGGATTTTTCCCCTGTTCTACCCCATTTCCCACTTTTCTCCAGCCTATTTCTGGCACCCTAAACTGCAAACTAAGATTTTTGACCTCAGGGTCAAAATGAACCTTTCTGGGTCAAGGTCAACCTCGACCGTGACCTAGTTCAAGGTCAACCTCGACCTTGAACTAGGTTAAAATTGACCTTTTTCTGACCCAAGGTCCAAATTTAATGTTTCTGGGGTTTCCATATGTTGGGCTTCATAAAGATTTAATTCCTGCTCCCAGGTTGGCTGTTTCAGTCTTCGAAGCGATGATTCTTAAATTTTATTTAATATAGGTCCACTTCTACGGATATAGGTATAATTGGAATTTAATTCTCCTATGTAGGCCTCTCTATAAGATTGTTCCCTAGATTCATATATAAGGAAGCTTTCTCCTCTCATTTTCTCTAACAATTTAAGACTTGATAACAATGAATCATCAACCATCTAAGACAACTCTATGCATGATCTATTGAAGCAATAATCTACTATCAAGAATTCAAGCTTTCAAAGACTTTCAAGAATTCAATTCATCAAGGAGATCCATTGGTAGCCATTGAAGGATTCAAGCTCTATGGAGCCCTCTTGTTGAAGATTTCTCCATCCACATTCCTCCAAGCCTCTTCCTATTCCAAGATCCATTCACGATTGGTGTTGAAGATCTACAAGCAATCGATTTGAGACATCCTACATCTGGAATTCTACATTCTACATCCATTTTGTGCATACATACTTGTGGATCCACGGATTCGAATCCGCCACAAGGGTTTCTATACAAGCAAGGTGAATTTGTTCATTTACTTTGTTTATTTATGCAATTTCAATTATAATTTGAGGTTAATTCCAAAAATGGGGTTTGACCAAGGCAAACCCCTTCCCCCCAATAAAAAAACCATTTTTCT
This sequence comes from Thuja plicata, assembly GCA_018584345.1. Lineage (NCBI taxonomy): Eukaryota > Viridiplantae > Streptophyta > Pinopsida > Cupressales > Cupressaceae > Thuja > Thuja plicata. Next base: position 13,931,631 of record MU224951.1, on the reverse strand, counting down.
TGTAGGGACAGGTTCGGAACAATGATTTGGAGTGCAAATTTGGATACCCTTTTCGATAAACTATCGAGATCCAGAAACAAATTTTTTGTCAAAAATTTTAGGTCAGAATCGACATTCTGTTCTAGGTCAGAATCGACATTGTGTTCTAGGTCGGAATCAGAAATTCTGTGTCAAAGGTGACATTCATTTGTGGGTTAGAATCAAAATTTTGTTCAGTGTCAGAATTGGAAATTTTGGGTTGGAATCAAAAATTCTGGGTCAAAGGTGACATTGACTTTTTGGTCAAAATTAGAACTGAGCTAGATAAAAAAAAGATTGTTGGGTTTTTTTCGTCTTTGCGTTTTTGTTTTAAATTCGGTTGGAGATTTTCCAAAAACTCAGCGCAGGCACCCGAAAACAACATTCTTAAGATCTGTAGCATTTTGAGGTTAGTACTTTTCTTCAATTCATTTCAATTAAAGTTTTTAATCTTCCTAAATCTATCACACACTCTCTTCTATAAAACATAATCTAAAGTCTTCTTTATTCTCATTTCCAGTTGTTTGATTCATTTATGCATTGATCCTTCCTTTGGGGTTAATCAATTTGGATCATTCCTTGGTGTATTTGAGGTTAAAGGAACATCTTATCTTCTGCACACATTACACATTATTTACCTCAATTATTTATCCTACATTTCTCTTATTTATCTACACATTTTACATCTTCCAATTTTATATCTGACACTTACTCATGTCCTTTATGAAGTGCATGTTGTAGCTTGCATGTCTAATACATTTTCTTACATCTCTTTTCTTTTGTGGTGATTGAAGTCTTGAAATGATCTTAATCTTGGAAATTTCCACTTGAATTCCTTCGGTTGAGATAAAGTGACCGATGATAATATTTTGTTTCATCCTCATGAAACACCTCTCATATCTAACGGAGAGGTTATTTTAATGACATATTTGGAGTACCTTTTATAAAATTCCCAATGCCTACTCATAGGAGTTTCTGTAAGTTATAAAATCATCCACGTATTTTTCCATTGAATCATGGGAATAATCCAATATGTTCTTAAGACAACTTGCTATATTTTAGCATGGGCATTGCATAATTTAAAAATCAATAAAGAGGAGGCATATATGTACCCAATGGGCATGTGAAGGTAGTTTTATCTTGATCTTAAAGGGTTATATTTATCTAATTATAGCCACTAAATCCATCTAGGATGGAGAAGTATCTTTTTTAATCTAGTGAATCTAAAACTTGATCAATGAAAGGAAAGAAAAAATTATCCTTCCTAGTTGTTGCATTCTTCTCCCTATAGTATACACAGTCTCTATTTACCTCCCTGTTTGGACACAATGACCAGTGGGGATAGTCATTCATTATCTAAAATAGGGTATATGAAACCTGCATCCAAAATTTTTAGTAGTTCCACCCTTGATTGTGTCCTTAAGTTCTATATTTATCCTCCTTTGTGTCTATCGTAGTGATCTAAAACCTTTATTTATGTATATGCTATGCATGCACAAGCTAGGATTGAGACGCTTCATGTCAAGATAATTTCACAAAATGTATAAGTATAAGCTTCAACATCTACTATAGGTCAGAGTGTTAAGATGTAGTCAATTTAATCAGCGATCTTAAGTGTTTTACTAGGATACATTTCTATAGTTCTTCTTGTTGTCATTACAAACACAATATCTAGACCAGATAAATTAAGAATGTAGTTATTGGAAAGATATCATAAAAAATACTTGATGTAGATGTATATTTATTAGACGAGAGACTATAAACTATGCATGTTAGACAAGACATGAATCCCTCTTGTTGTGGGTCCATACCATAAAGGTTTTGTGAAAATGGGAATGAATTTAATGTTCATCTAGAAGTTTTACCATAGGGATCATCTCCATTGTCATAAATGTTTGGATGGAATATGGATCCCCATCTTTCATATTAGGATATATTATCTATACAAGGTTGGGGTAGAGGAAAAAGGACCATATTTTGGTCACATTTCTATTGGAACGATCATATTTTAGGACCTATGGCCAATAAAAAAATCTTTATTAGCCAACCATGATTACCAAAGGATTGAAGGATGACCCCCTAGATTGTGTTTGGGATTCAAAACCACAAAGTCAACAATATAAATTTTCATGAATCAAAGGTGATCATTAAACCTTGATAAATCCCTCTAGTTTGACAAAGGATCTATTTACTATTTACAAGATAGTTGATGTTGACCTCATGTCCAATAGTTGTATTTATTATCTCCCTAGTCATGATATTTATGGCTACACCAAGATCAATAAGAGTCTTCTTGATAAGGCCCCCATTGACACAAAAATCTACAACAGGGCTAATATTATTTGAGTATTAAGGGCCTACCAGAGTTCCCAACATGAATAGCCAGTTGTGCTATGAAATGGAAAATTTGTGGATCTTTCTACTTTCTCCCTAGATGTTTAAGACACAACTCTCTTGTAGCCTTGATAATTGGTACATCTTTAATAGTTTGGACGAGGGTAATCTCTATACAAATATCCTTCAACTATCTTATAAGGTCAAACTTAAGCTCATGATTGCAAAGTAGTGTAAGTAAAAATTGTGCCCCTTTCTTGTTGTTTATTTAAGATGCTATTTATTTATTCATTTCTAGATCAGAACACTCATATGCATTACCTGTACTTGAACACATTTTCCCATATGTTAATGCTGTCTATTTGATCTACTTTTACATTTCTAGAAATCATCGTAGTTGTATAATAGAGGATTTCTTCTCATTGACATAGATGCTCTTATGCTTCTATTAATAAAAATACAACATGAAACAACACTATTCTTTATATTACAGTTTTGACCACTTGACATACTTGTTCATATACTCTCTTTTACACTTTCAACATTTATGCATGATTCTCTTCTCTTGAAATTGATTTTCCTATGCTCTTGAAGATATTTTCTCTGAAATATATAGCACTTTTAACATTCTTTGATGTCTCATCTTTTTCTATAATTGTATCATGTGGAATTCACTAACATAGCACCTATCTTTCCAATACTGAAAATGAAACTCTTTCCATGTTACCAATATAATTGCTTAACATATATGATGTTCCTTATATAGTAAAATATTTTTTCCTTTGAAATGTTGGTTCAACACTTACAATACTTTAAATACATCACTATTACTATTCCTGGTCCACCACTGTTCTGTGCTCATTCATTGAATTGCATTGTCTTCATGAAAAACATGAATACTATTTTTGTCAGGGAACCTCCTCTACTATTGTAATGATGTTTTCAATCATGGAATGATGTTCTTAAAGCTTCTTCTGTCATTGCTACTGGATTGCCGAATATTCTTCTTTTGTCCCTACCCATTGGAAGTTTGAAACCTTTGTTGATATGATCAAGCATACATATACTTGTTGAAGCTTAACTGTTCACTGATTCAATATGATATTCCTGTAGATACCATGTATCCTTTTTTCTTTCCCGGGTATACAAACAAAAGGTTTCAAACTGAATTAGTTTGTCCCTTTGATTGTTAACTATTTTTCTGTAGCATTGTACCTTACTACTTTATAATGGAATCAGAAGGTTTCATACATAATTGTATGTCTCTTTAATGACTCAAAATTATACCTTATGTTTGATCTGCAACATGAAATAAATCAAGTTAAAAGGTTTCATTCAATAAAATAATGTACCTTTAATAACCCTTGGTCTTTGTACCTTTATGTTCACAACACAAAATTATTAGTATTAAAAAATTTATTTCATCTTGCTTCCTTGATTGCTCTCTTGTTCTTTATCCTTACACATTTTTGGATGTATAGAAGCCAATAACAAGAGTAGGATTTTGAGATTCTTCATTTCTCTTGCCTTGATTGCTCTCTTGTTCTTTATCCTTACATATTTCTGGATGTATAGAAACCGATAACATGAGTAAGTTTTTGAGATACTTCATTTCTCAGTCTTAGGACTGACCACCTATTCCACTCTATTTTATAAGTATGCTTAAGGATGCAAGGCCCGAGCCTCCATCAACTCATGAAAGATACACCATCCCTCCATTATTAGTCAATGGAGGATCTTCCCTTATCCCTCTTCTTGACTTCTATACCTTGAACATTTCTTGTTTGAAATTGCATAATTTTATGAGCATGCCCACGGCTTGTGTGGGCTTATCTGAATGCATTCTACTCTCTTCTTTTAGTAAATGAAAAGAATATAAAGAATGATCTTGTAATATAAAATGTACTTTGACAATGAAACTATGTAAACATTATTGCATATACCTGTACTATTTCTCTTTCATGAATGAAACAAAAACTATACACTTCTTTTATGCATTTGATTCTCTTCAAGTTTTATTTCTACACTTTAATTTTTAGCTCAATCACACACCTGAAAATTTAAACTTTAAAATAAACCAAAATGTACCTCAATTAGTTTAAATAGCTACCCATCTCTGCCAATTTGAGTAGGATGGGAAAAATGGTAGCAATAGAAAAAGTAATTACATAAGAAATGTTTTAGGACTATAGATCCTTAAACAAACTCTAGATAGTCTTTATAAAAAATAAGCATAATTAAACACTTGATAATAGATTCAAACCAAATTTGTCTATACTCATATAGCAATGAAAGGAATTAACGATTCACTATTTATAACCTCCTCAACAAAAGGCTCAATATATTTTACGAAGATCCACCATTCTCCATAGCTTTCATAGCTAATGTCTTCTACCACAAAGATTTTTTCTTATTTAACTCCTTGTTTGGTTTCCATGTCTTCCTTGATTGATCTATGCACTTCTTCCCTCGCAACCAAACCATCTTCTTTCTTCTTTTATCTCATACTTGTTTTCCAGTGCTCTTCTATGTAATCCGCATTAGTTGGTTGATCACTCCATTGAGGAAATACTAGCATAGACACTCCTAAATTAAGGCTCTCTGAAACATAGAATTCCATCCACAATGTTATAAAAAATTCTATAGAGGAATGAGAAAGCACTATCATTTGTAAATATTGGGGCACTGTTAATTATTTCATGCTAGTTTCCTCTAACAAACCTTTTGGAAAATATTTTGCAGTGCTATTTTCTTCGTTGTTATCACTTGAACATATTACCCACAAGAAGGAATAACCACCAAATATTTTGTTTGAATGCTATTTTATGGATTTTCTCGTTAGAAAGGATACCTAAGATCCAAAAGGAAACATATATTACAGTTGTTTCTCCTTTCAATTTGAACCAATTCATGCAATCTGGTTCTTTCCATAGATATGTACTAATATCTAGCTTTGGGATTATTTCCCTCTTAAAAAGATGATGGAACTAGAGGATCCATTGTTCTAATTTGAATTAGTGTGTCTATGGATTTTATTTCTGCTACTTTGAGTTCAATGAAAGAGATTGCCAATATCCACGTGGCTTGGGAAATGATATTGAATTGATCCAACACCAACTCTAAAATAGATGGGTAGGGATTTGAAGATTGTAGAAGCAATGGTAGTTTTGATGGATATAGTTGTGGAGGTCGAGACATCACTCACACTCATGCCATTTTCCAATTCATCCTCTTAATTCAATAAACATCAAAAAATATAAATGTTCAACCAAAATATATTTGGAAATAAATAAAATTTAAAACCATACAATATTATTGTTAGTTTTTTAAAAGCATTATTACCTTTAATATTTGAATCTATTCAAGTAATTTCAATGGCCTGTGTAAACACTTAGCACCTTGTGGTGTTAATTTGAAAATAGAGATATATAGGGAAGATAGAGAATTGAATAGTAGAAGTATATATAAAGAAGAGAAGAACTACTAGCTTACTATTCATTGTTGGAGAATGCAAATATATAGACTCAATTGATCTAAACAAGATTTTATAAATATGCTAATAAAAATATCACCAACTAAAACTAATTCACACACTCAACCAAAGAATTTTAACTGTAAACTGAAACAAATCTACAAATATTCTTTGATTCTTATTCAAAATCTAAGTGTTGAAGTATTATATTAATGTTGTTATCAATATGAAATTTTTTTCCTAAACTCTGTAGAAAAAGAGATCTAAAAAAATTTATGTTTATATATAGTTTTGAAAAAGATGTACTCAGAAATCAGTCTTCATTATTTTGAATTTATTGATAACTTTGATGGTCTACGTAAATAGGTGGTGGTTAAAGCAATAATAGTCAAGTAATTTTAAATAGACTATGAAGTAGTCCTGCAGTGAAAAGCAGAAAATATTAAATCCCAACGAATCAGTTTAAAGCTTATTAGGGTTCTTCCCTGCCAAGTGCCAAGTCAAGCTGTAAAGACTTTTAGAGCATAGAAACAATAATCAGCTGTTGACTGTAAAGCAGTCCTGCAGTTGAAATTCAAAAAATAACAAAACCCTAGACACCAATCAAGAGAATAGTAACTCTTCTTCCATCAAAAAGAGAAAGTACCTATATAAACACCTGCCACCTTGTGGAGTTATCAATACGAAACAAGTTCTCATAGCATCTTTTAGAAAAGAGCTCTAAACAAAGTAGTTTGAAAAAAATAAAACTCTAGACACCAATCATGAGAACAGTAACTCTTGGTCCGTCAAGAAGAGTAAAGTTAGATCGTTTGGAAAACAAAATCTATTTGAACATGAACGATGAAGTAATGCCAACATACCAGTTCTTTTGTTATAATGATAATAGATGGAATAAACTGCACAAGACTGCGTCCCAAAAATGGCCTAATAAATAGAGCTAGAATGCCTGTTCAGAGTTGTAAGAATGGACGTAATTCTCTTAGCAGCCCAACAGGTAAACGTCAGAGCTAAGACAGGCGGAAAAAGGGAAAAAGGTTCAACCTTGCCTGCTCTATCATTGATTGCCATTCACGTGCATATTGATAGCTCGATAGATACACCCAACTACTGGTCGTTTATGATTCATTTTACAAAATGGACACCTGACAAGTTTACCTTCTGTGAAAGTTTTTGAAATTTTTGAAATTGGATGGCGGGTGAATTGAATTTGTATTTGTATTAGGACAAATGAGATGACGAAAGCATATACGTATGGTTAATCTTTGAGGAGCTCCATGTCTTCTCTTTTTGGTATCCTAAGATGTTGAAATGTTCGTTTTTTGGTATCCTAAGATGTTGAAATGTTCGATTTTTAATTAAAAAAATAGAAAGTTCCTACAGAAGTGATTGAAATCAATATGAATATGACAACAGCTGTAAGAGAGTCATTGTAGTCCAAATCCAGATTCTTGTCTCTTGTCTTTATATCACATGCAAAAGACAAAAATAAAATAAAAATGTTGTTGGGTTGATAACCCAGTTTTCTTAGGTCAATTGACTTGAAATTGAAATTGAAATTGAAATTGAAATGGAAATGGAAATAGAATTGAAAGTGTGCATTGAAAGGGAAGAGGCTAGATCTGAAATGCTAAAATGGAATGCTATAACTTTGTGAATCTTCTTTGTGTTGAAGTCTTTATGAAATGGTTAATTTTTTCGTGTAGGAATGCATAATTGATTTCATAATAACGTGATCATGGATTCTATCTTGAATGCTTAAATTCTAAACATGACCTCTCCTTCACTGCCTCAATAATGCTTGATTGCTTTTTGAATGAATATGATGATAGGATGTAAGACCTTATTTGATAAGTCCATGTCTCAAATGAGGGGGTAAGGCTTGCCTTTATACCTCACTTCATGAAACATGTTTGAATTTACAAAGCAAACTGACATGAGAAAGGAATTCTTGTCTATATTTTCCAAGAAAAAGAGCATTTGCAGCGCCATTGTCTAGCCTATCAGGGTTGAAAAAAGAACAACTAACCCAAGTGATAGATAAGGTTTACAATTTGAAATTAGTGTGACGAGAATTAGATATGATCAAAGCACAAAAGGCCAAAACAAGGAAGTGAGGCCTTTAAGTGAGTATGAAAAAATATAGGATACTATTTATGATGTTACGATACTAATTCTACTTAGTAGAACTATTAGATCCCAAGCATTTGTTTAAACTAACATTGGAAATGGGAAAGTTAAAAAGCATATATAGTTGATTGTTTGATCAACCAAAAAGTAATTACTTAATAAAAATGTTAGGATTATAGATCTTTACACAAACTCTCGATAGTCTATAAGAAAAGTGTAACTAAACACTTATAAGAAAAGTATAACTAAATACTTGATAGTACATTTAAACTAAATTTGTCTATACTCATATGGTAGTGGAAGGCATTGGTGATGCACTATTTATAACCTCCTCAACAAAATTTTCAATATTTTTCTATGAAGATCCACTATTCTCTATAGCTTTCATAGCTAATATCTTCCCGCACAACATTTTTTTTTAACTCAGCCCCTTGTCCGGGTTCCAAAAATTCCTTGATTATTTTATACACTTCTTTCCTCTCAACCAAACCATCTTCTTTCTTCTTCAACCTTATACCTATCTTCCAATGCTCTTCTATGTATGTTGCATTAGTTGGTGTATCACTCCATTGAGGAAACGCTAACATAGCACCCCTAAAGTAAGGCTCTCTAGAGTAGAATTCCAGCCACAATGGGTTATGAAAAATGCTATAGAGGAATAAGAAAGAGCCATCATTTGTGGACACCAAGGCACTACTAACCCTTTCCCACTAGTTTCATTTAAGAAACCTTCTGGCAAATCTTGTGTAGTGCTATTTTCTTTGTTGTTATCACTTGGACGTATTACCCACAAGAAGGAATGACCATTGGCCTTAAGTCCAAAGGCTATTTCAAGTATTTTCTCTTTGGAAAGGACAATGAAGCTCCCAAAAGAAAACATATATTACAGTTGACTCCCCTTTTGTCTTGAGCCAATTCATGCAATTTGTTGCTTTTCATACATGTGTACCAAGATCTCTGTCTTTGGGATTGTTTCCCTCTAGAAAAGATGATGGAACTAGAGGACCCACTATTCTAATTCAAATAAGTGAGTCCATGGATTTTATTTCTGCTGCTTTCAGTTCAGAAAAAGGGTTTCCCAATATCCGCGTGGCTTGTAAAATGATATTGAATTGACCCAGCACCCACTTTAAAACAGATGGGTAGGGATTTGAAGATTGCACAAATGACGGTAGATCTAATGGATGTAGTTATGGAAGTCTAGATATTACTTTCACATTTATGTCATTCTCCCATCCATCCTCTTCATTCCCTAAACATCAAAAAATATAAATGTTTAGTCATATTGTATTTGAAAATAAATAAAATAATGGTAATATTATCTTTAATATTTGAATCTATCCATAATTTGAATGGCTTATGTAAGCACTTGGCATACTATGGTGTTTATTTAGAAACAAAGATATAAAGAATAAAACAACATAAATAAATACAGAAAAAAGAACTCATATCTTACCATTCATCATTGGATCTAATTCAGTATAGGCTCAACTAATATCAACAAGGTTTCATAAATATACTAATAAAAATGACAACTAATTAAGAAAATTGCTAACTAGAACTGATCTAAAAATTCCTAACAACAAATCTACAAATACTAATATTATATTGCAATAGTGCTCTCAATATGAAACGAATTTTTCTGAACACCTTCTGAAAAAATAGATCTTCAAAAGTTGTGTTTACATGCATGTTTTTAAATGATATATTGGGAAAGTAGTCTATAATATTTTGAATCTATCCATAACTTTGATGGTCTACGAAGACAGGTGGTGGTGGTAAAAGCAATAATAAGCTATTAGACTATAGAACAGTCCTGCTATTAATGAAGCAGAAAACATTAGATCCCAACCAATCAGCTTAAAATTTATTAGGGCTCATCCTTGCCAAGTTTGTGAAAATTCCTATTGCAGTCACTGATTATTAATCTCCTATCTCATAAAGATTATTTAACTACTGAAAATAAATTTACAGCTGAATATTGAAAAATAACACAACTGTAACTTCACCAAAAAATACGGAAAGAAATATGCAACACAAAGAACACAATATTTTTGGACAAATCGTCCCTTGAAAAACCCCAAAGGGAAAACCAATACTGCAGATGAGAAATATATATTAATCTTCAGCAAATTAAGAGATACAAAATTCCTTGCCTCTCACTGGCAGAACTTAGACAATCTCCTAACTCCTCCTGCTGATATTCCTCCACTGCTATCCCAACGCTATCACTGCGCCCTTACTAATATTGCAAGTTTGTTTGCTATCACTGCAAACTCATTTGCTAACACTGCAAATGCTCTCCAACTTGTGTTGGTGTGATTTGATTGATGTCTCTCCAAATGCCCCTAGACCCCCTTTTATACTACCCTCGTTGGTAAACCAACGACCAAGATCGGTTCTCAATCAACGGCTGAGATAAATTACAACTCAACAACCAAACAAAAAATTAATTGCAAGTTGTCACCTAGGGGAATCAAACAAACAAATAATTAATAATTAATTAATTATTGTTAGCAAGTGGTG
>MU224951.1:13877235-13917128 GCA_018584345.1 Thuja plicata | reverse complement strand
CAAACAAAAAATTAATTGCAAGTTGTTGCAAGTTGTCACCTAGGGAAATCAAACAAACAAATAATTAATAATTAATTAATTATTGTTAGCAAGTGGTGGGACAGCTGTCCAAGCTAACAAACTAACAGAGTTAACTTGTAAAAGACTCTTAAAGACCGAAAGAAGCCCAACGTGATTAAGATGGGCGTATGAGAACGGCGCTGAGTGGCTCAGATAGTTGGCTGTGAACGGCAGATCAGTTTGGACAGTGCTGGACAATGGTAGTTGTCTATAACTAATGTATTTCAACATGGTGAAGTTATGCCAACATACTACTTCTATTGTTATAATGATGGTAGATAGAATAAAAAACAATTGTAAAACATACCAAATTTCAACATGGTGAAGTTATGCAAACATACCAAATTTCTTTGCTATTATGTGAACCCATTCCAAAAGAGAGTCATAGACTATACAAGATACTTTCTCGCCTTGAGCATTGAGCTTCTCTATTAGATGCTCAAATGAAACACTTCCAAACTTTTTCAACAAATCCTTTTCCGTATCTGAACTCTTCTTCCTGTGATCGAAATCAGGAGTAAGCCCATCTGAAATTGTTTCAATCCTCATATTCTACAAAGCTGAGTTGGCCATGCGCTCTCTTTTAACTTTGTTTATTATTTAGGGTATTTGAAGTTTCAAACCTAGACGACGTGCTGGCTGTTTGCTTGTGGACTACATTTAGTGCTCTGGTAAATGTTCTCAAATTCATATTGATTTCAACCACTTATGTAAGAACTTGTCCATTTTTCAGTCATAATTTACGAATAAATCGGATATTTCAACATCTTAGGATACAGTTCTGGACCTCCTCCTCAAAAGATCAATCATAGATGTCATTACGTATGTGCTTTCGTCATCTCTTTTGTCATTTTACAGCAATATAAATACAATTGGTCATGATCTCATTTGTGCTTTTGCTGCACTACAAATACAATGCATCCAACATCCAAATTAAGATATTTCAATACTCTCAACAGAAGGTAAACCGATCAGGTGGGCATTTGAAATCGATCATAAAAGACTAGTAGTTGGTTGTATCCATCATAAATCTTTCTCACTCACAGACCGTTCTGACGTTTAGGTGCTGGACTGTTAAAGGATCACGTCCATTCTTAGAACTCTGAACAGACATTTCTGTTCTATTTATAGGCCTTGCATCTGGCCTTAGGAGAAAAGAGTTCTTAAGTTTTGGTCTGTAGGTTTTATCTTAAAGAAGTAGCCAAAGCATTTGGAGTGAAATGTGGAGCTTAGGAGAGTTAGAGAAGAGGGCTCATGTAGTGGTATTCCCTTACCCAGTCCAAGGTCATATGAATCCATTAATGGAATTTGCCAAGAGGCTTGTCTGCAAAAACCTCCATGTGACCTTCATCACCACAGAGAGAATTAGAGAGCGAATGGTAAAAGCTCAGGAGGGAACTGCTGCTCATGTGACCAGTGCTTTGCAGGATATCAGAATTGAAACAATTTCCGAAAAGACGTAGACATGAAAATTGATATGTTGAGAAAGGTGGGAGGTCTGACATTCGAATGAGTGATAGAGAGGCTCAATTCTCAAGGTGATGCAGTCTCCTGCATTGTCTATGATTCTCTGCTGGAATGGGTTCCTCTTATTGCGAACAAATTAAATGTTCCTTCAGCGTTTTTCTGGACGCAGTCATGTGCAGTTTACTCCATCTATTATCATTTTTACACAAGAATGGGTAAGCTTATCTAATCCCAAATATTAAGAGATCATTTTGGATTTTGTTTACTATTTTAGGGTTTTGTTTAGTTTTGTTACGGTAAGCTTATGTCCATAGATAGATGTAACCTTCTTGTTTTTTACACTATCTGATGTTATGATACACTATCTTATCTAATGAACATGTATATCCTTAAATGATTGAGAGCTGAAAATGATTTTGTTTGATAATAAGTTCTATCGAAAGAATTTGTACTGGGGTCGGTTAGCTCGAAAAATGGAATGTTGTAACTAGATATGGATACTATAAAGTTCTTGAAAAATTTCCTCCTGCTATTTATTACAGTATGTTTCCCTGTTTTCCTTAATTTTTAATAATATTGATTTCCACTTTTTAATATTCGTATTTAGTGAAAGCAAAAGATGAAGCATCGAATGTGAGAGATGTGATAGAAATACCAGGGCTTCCACAACTATGCCAATCAGACTTGCCAACCTTTCTACAGCCTTCAAATACAAATGAGTCAATGTTGCGACTGGCGATGAATCAATTTTCTACCATTTCCCAGGCCACATGGATACTTGGAAACTCCTTTGATGAATTGGAAATGGCAGAGATACAGTCCATGGATTCAGTCCTTCCAATAAGAACAGTAGGTCCTCTTGTTCCCTCAGCTTTCCTAGATGGAAACAATCCACAAGACCAAGACGTGGGCATCCATATGTGGAAAGCAGCAAACTGTATGGACTGGCTCAATACAAAGAAAGCGTCAACAGTTGTATATGTTTCCTTTGGCAGTTTAGCTGTCCTTTCGAAAGAGCAGATCATAGAAATAGCCCTTGGGCTGAAGGCCAGTAAGCATTCTTTTTTGTGGGTGTTTCGTCCTGATCATAACAAAGAAGAAAGTAAAAATGCAGATGAGTTTCTAGAGGGTTTCCTTGAGGAAACTATTGATCAAGGGCTAGTTGTGTCATGGTGTCCACAGATGGCAGTACTTAATCATCCCTCTGTGGGCATGTTTGTCACACACTGTGGATGGAATTCTACATTAGAGGGCTACAGCTCAGGGTTACCTGTCCTAACTATTTCTCAGTGGAGCGATCAAGCAACTAATTCTATGTATGTTGAAGCTGTGTGGAAGAATGGAATAAGACTGAATAAATTAGGAGATGCACTAGTTGGCAGGGATGAGGTGGAGAGATCTGTTAAAAGAGTCATGGAAAGTGATGAAGGTTTGGAATTGAGGAAGAACGCTTTGCAGTGGAGGATATTAGCGAAGAAAGCAATGGTGAAAGGGGGATCTTCTGATAAGAATATTGATTGTTTTATTCATGAAGTGATTGCTAGAACAACACTGGCTTGACTCATAATTATTGATTAGGAATTCAATCCTGCCAACTTTTCAATCGACTGCGATTTTTTACTGTGTACCCACCTTATAAGTTTACCATATATCGGAAACTTTTATGTGCAATGTCATAAGAAGTGGAAATGTTTTCTTTATTTTCCCGTTATATTTTATTATAATTGAAAATAGACAAGTTCTCACATAAGTGATTCAAATCTATAAGAATTTGACAAAAATAAAAGAGCATCCAAAGTAGTTCAAAATCAAACAGCAAGAACCTCGTTTTAGTTTGGAATTTTAAGCTATAAAGTAAGTTACATGAGTTAAAAATAAACGTAAAGGAAGTTACATGAGTTAAAAATAAACGTAAAGGTAGTTAAAAGTGAAGGTGTAAATAGGATTTGTGAGATAAATTTATTAACTTCTATATAAAATCAAATTTCTTGTAAATTGTAGATATTATTTTGGTGAAGGGACCCCTCTTTTTCATTTTGTATGACACATGGATGGTTCAAGCAGAAATCTGGGGTTGGATTAAAGGTTGCAATTTTAGTTTTGATAATTGTTTCATTAGAAATTCTACAAACTGTGCAATGTCAAATTTTGTTCATAAGAATGATGATGCTGAAGCTAAATTTAAAAGTGAAAATCTTTGAAAAAAAATCTTTAAAATATTAGTTCAGATATAAGGATGGTGTTAACTATAAATTTTAAAGTAAAAATCCTTCTCCATTAAGTATGAAAAAAAAAATCTTAAAAATATTGATTCAAATAATGTAAGTTAGGAAAACATTTGGAAGAAAAAACAGCTAGCTTAGTGAGACAATCTACCGCTTCAATCCCACAACTTTCAAACAAAGGAGAATAGCGTTGATGCTTTTTGCCTTGTCAAATCAAGAACCAACCAAACAATAAGTAGGATATGAATTGCAAAGGGCCATCATCTGTTTAGTCATGCAAGATTCAGTATTGAGTTTCGTTGTCAGAAGAAGATGTCGCTGGTCAATGATGAAGGAATAATTAATACCCCATCAATTTAGCAAGAAATTCACTTGGGCAACCCACTGATGAAAGCCAAGTGAGCAAATGAAGGCGCCTGATAAAATATGTTGATCATGCTCCTCAGAAATCACAGATGTGGAGGAGATATCCTTTCTTGAATAGATATCGCTGTCAAGAAATCATTTGTAAAATAAGATGAATGTAGTTTCTTTTTTCTTGGTTTTTTACATTCTGATGATGGATCATGTAGTGTGATCCTAAATGTTGATGCTAAAAACTTACTACACAATCAAACCCCAAAAAAAGTAAATGCATTGATATAGATTATGGAAATCTGATAGTCTTAATTAAGATGAATATCACCATAAACAAATCGATTTTAGACAAAGGAGAATTTGAAAAAAATTCAAACACCAGATTTTAACAATTTTATGCTATTATTAAGCATATATTATAGAACTTGATTAATATAATAACAAACATCTTAATATAAATTTATACAATTATACAAAGAAGATTTTATGTAAATCTATTGTTTTAATTTATTTGATTATAATTAAAGTAAACTTTAATTTATCATATATATAATATAATAAATAATAAAAAATGAAAAAGTCTATTAACATACTCTTAAGTAAAATATATTATTTGTTAGGAACCAATCACTAGGAAAGATGCAAAATAGGGGTTAGTTAATATTAATTTTTTTAATAATTAAAATTCTTGTAACAAGCTAATTCTAAATAATTTAAGTTATAGTTTTGTTAAGTTGAAGAATTTGTGTGATACAAATTGATGTTTTCGCATGAAGATGATCTTAAAATGTAGGTAATTTGGTGATAGAATTAAAAGAAATTAGCTATTTGGTCTAACAAAGAAAATTAACTGTATATATTTTAGAACTCAATGAAGATTTGATCAATGAGAAAGAAATTCTCGCTGGTAGGACCCACAAAGTGAAGTCCTAATAAATTATTGTAACTTCCATCAACATGAGCTGCCCTCCCCTCATAAGTATCTAATACCATCATCTGGCCTACTTCCAAAGTTACAGAATAAATAATTATATTAAATATTAAAGACATCAGATTTCCACAGTCCATAATAATAATCACCTGTCATTTCTAAATTTAACTGTGTAGAAGCAATAGAACAATGGTTCACAAAATGTGATCCACAACATCAATGCTAAACAAATCATACACTATTAAATTCGAAAGAAGACTCTGACTATATATTAATATTAAGTATTTATAATTATGATACATATTAACATTTTCTATAATCTGTCGTCCTAACCTGCACATGAATGCTGTTAGTCTGTTCATAGCGTACCGACCATCTTAGTGGACGCAGATAGGCATATCTGAATATTCAGGGGATTGCTATATTACATATAAAATTAATACTATATTTTCTTTTTCCTTAAATGAAAATGTACTTCACTACTGTGCAAACTTGCGCACCGTCAATTGGATGTGATAACGCTGCCCACGATTTGTGGCCGGAAGATACACAACCCTAACATTTAGGTAAGCACTTCCATCAGATTACCTGTCATTTTTTCTCTAAACAAAAACAGTGCACATGGTCTACACTTATCTTCCAATTTACTCATAAATGCAATGCAGTGTTGTCATTGTGAAGCAGTGAATCCTGAGCTGCATTAAAAGATGGGGTCATTGTCAGCAGAAACCACATGTAGTGGTTTTCCCTTACCCAACCCAGGGTCACATGAATCCATTAATGGAGTTTGCCAAGAGGCTTGTCTGCAAAAACCTCCATGTGACCTTCATCACCACAGAGAGAGTTAGAGAACGAATGGTAAAAGCTCAGGAAGGGGCTGCTGCTCATGTGACCACTGCTTTGCAGGATATCAGAATCGAAACAATTTCAGATGGGCTCTCTCCTCATTTGGAGAAGACGAAAGATGCAGATATGAGATTTGATTTGTTGAGAAAAGTGGGGGGTCTTACATTTGAGCAGGTGATAGAGAGGCTCAATTCTCAAGGTGAAAGAGGCTCAATAATGACTTATATAATTTTCGTTTCCATTCTTAATCATAGTTATTTTGTTGACATTCTTTCTGGATCTAGTGCTATTGTGGAAACTTTTTGTGTTTCTATCTCCATCTATAGGTAGTTCTCCTTCGATTTTTTCTTCCAGAATATTTCTTCTTTTGTAAGTGTATCTTTATATTTCTTGAGTGGTACTTTTTCTTTAAAATATCTATTATTGTCCATACCTATGTTAATTAATTCTTTATTAAGGTTTGTAATCCTGTTTCTATTTTTGTTTTTTCTTCGAAAATATTTTTAAAATAATTTTTGTTCCAGTTTAGAATCTTCATTTTTAAGGTTTTTAGTTTTGATATGAAGCAAAACATTTTGGAACCTTCAAATTTTTCTTCTACCCACCACTTTTGTAAAAGATTACAAATTCATTATCTTGAAACCACATACTTTCAAATTTAAATGGATTTCTAGTTGGTTTAGCATCTTCCTTGATATCTAGACTATTTTTTTTTCTATTAATCATAATAAAGGAAAGCAGTTACATCATTAAAAGTTTAAAATTACATATACCCTGCTACAACTACTCAATATAATACAAAATTACAATATCCCCATTTAAAAAACTTCTATGGGGTTAAAATATAAAATACTCAAAGAAGGGATGTATCACTCATGAGGAGACCATGTTGTCCATGGCATCTAGTCACCAGTCCACTTTAGTTTCAAGTTGTCTTGCACAATCTCATTATAAGGATTGGACATTCACACCTCCCATGAAAGTGGAGGAAGTGTAGTGCTGGAGATCTGATTCTGGGCTACCACTCTGGGAATGTGAACAAGGGGGCAGTCGTGGGACTCTGATCATGTGGGACCGCACTAGCGTTCTAAGAATGGGGCACCATATTTGAATTTGTAGAAGTGTTGCATGTATGTCCCTGTAGGTCAGCCATTGGGTTCATCACTAAGACAAAAAATCGTGTATTCCTAGGCTCTTTGACTCAGGTTTCTCGCTCTTTCTTTCTTACCTTGATCTGCTCCAACATCTGATTGATGGTAACATCATAATCAAATTCCACATTGGCTTTAGTGGACATACAACACTGTATTGTTCTCTATCCAATATGCTCCATATCTCTCTGATAAATTTCAGTGCTTTATGCTCTTTTACTTGTATAACCATGGTAGCCTGCAAGGTAACATTTCAAATAATGAGTGTCTGTTGAGAATCAGTAGAAATTCTACCTCTACTATTGAATATATAATCACCCCTAAGCTTCCAAATGTGCCATCGAATAGACCAGAAAGTATTATAACGTTTATCTAATCCCATTATAGACCAAAAAATAACCTCCAATAGATGGAAGTTACCATTAAGTTCCAGACCAAAGAGACTCCATACAACCTTCGAAAAGAAGCAATTAAAGAAAATGTGCAAAATAGACTCTGGTTCATGGCAGAAGGAGTAGGTATTTGGTCCCCCATCAGGCTTCTTAATCAAAAACCTATGCAGAAGAAAATGCCAGATGAAACACACAACGTTAGGCTCAGTAGGGGTATGCCATACTTTCATTAAATGCTTACTCCAAGAAAAATAGTCCAAATTGTGGTTTCATTTTGTATTAAGATGTTTGAAAATTTCATTAGTTCTAGCAAGGATCTTATATACTGATTTGACTTTAGTATTCCTAAGGGGAGTACCATTAGACCATTCAACCAAATCAAGCCTATCTAGGCTGACACATTAGGATCTGGGCAATTTGAGGGAAAGGAAAGCCTCCCTTACTATGGAGTAGGTCCTCCAGTGAGAAGGAGGAAGATCATATTCATCTACCATCTCCTTTCAAGTGACCAACTCCCTATTCCTAATAATATCTAAGGACCTGATGCCCATAGATTTCCATATCCTTGCATAACCTCCTTGCACCAGTGCTAGAGGCTTATCTCCCTTATTGAGATTCCACCAAATAGACTTTTCTCCACAAATGTTCTGATTTTGGTCAAAGAGACCACTGCCTGAAACATAATGTCTATCCTCTTACCACCCCTTCCAAATGGACCAAAAAATCGTAAATCCTACCACTCTTAATTTAAAATTACCTGATAGGAGGTCATTAATAGGTAGGTTTTTCCAAGATTTAGAATGGGCAAGAGTAGCTCTGCTAATATTGTTCCTGATCAGAATCTTCCAAGGCTCATTCCCTTGAGTAGCTTTGGCAATCCATTTGACTGCCAAGGCAATACTTTTCCATGTTAGGTCTTTCAGCCCCAATCCTCCTTTCTCAGTAGCCCTGATGCACCTGTCCCACCTAACTCCATGTCGTTTCTTTTTTCATTTTCCATATGA
Organism: Thuja plicata; assembly: GCA_018584345.1. Lineage (NCBI taxonomy): Eukaryota > Viridiplantae > Streptophyta > Pinopsida > Cupressales > Cupressaceae > Thuja > Thuja plicata. Next base: position 13,908,695 of record MU224951.1, on the reverse strand, counting down.
CCACAAACAATCTATGATGATATTTTGGATGAAGTTGATCCATGATTGATTAAAAATCTAGGTTGATAAGTAGTATACTGAGCATGCAGAGACTATCTTCTGAAAAACTTGTAATCTCCCTACTAGTGAGAGGAAATTATTGTTCCACTTGTTTATATTTCCTTAAATTCTATTCTTAACCCATTCCTACATGGATTTCAAGTCAGGAATGACCGAGAATGGTATGCCTAGGTATCTGACCTAGTGTAAAAGCCCACCAGGAGAAGCCAAATTGATTACACTAGCTAGGTTGGGAGTCTTCCCAGCCAAACACGGTGAACATAGAAATGGACACTTTTCTTCCTGAAGCTGTGAAGAGAATATCCATCTTATTCATGATATTTATAAATTTTATCTTATTTGAATCTATATTATGACAGAAGTTGCATCCACAAACTAGACATTAGACACTTCCACAACAAAATACCCTTAACTCTGGAGGAAATAGAATTATCTCTAAGAATATAATACAAATAGTCCACTGCTATAATAAAAAGGGTGGGGGAAAGAGGGAATCCTTGTCTGATAGATTTGTAGAGGGGGAAGGACCCAGATCTAGTCTTATTTATATCCACTGCGGTTGTATCTCCCTCCATTAGTGCCAACATCATGTGATTGAATTCTTTGGCGAATCCCAACACCTTTAGCATCATCAAGATAAATCTCCACTTAATCTTGTCATATGCCTTCTCATAGTCAATCAATAATAAACTAACCTCTTATCTAGAAGTCTTGACCCTCTCCTTGGTCTCCCAGCAAGTGACCAAATTTTCCAGAATGTACCTACCCTTCACAAAGCTAGTTTGGTTTGGGTTTATCACTTTAGGCAGAATATCCACAAGTCATCTAGCTAGTAGTTTGGCCAAAATTTGTTAAACACATTAAGGATGGTAATTGACCTCCAATTATTGATAAGTGTCTTATCCTCATCTTTATAAATAAGCTTTATAATTCTAGTATTGATTTCTCATCCCAAAGTACCATCTTCTATAGCCTCATTGTATACCTGAAGTAGATCCTGGCCAATCCATTCAATGTTATCTTTATAAAACTGAATAGGTAGTCCATCAGGTCCTGGATCCTTCTCATTACTCATATTGAGTATGGCCCCATTAATCTCATCTACTGAAATAGGCCTTCTTAGGGTGAGAGCATATTCCTAACCAAGTTGAGGATGAAGAATTCTTTTTATCTTATTCCTCACCTCCTCCATACCTGTACCCTCTTTTTCCTAGGTGAAGAGTTTGGACTAAAATTCAACAAAGGCTTGTAAAATCTCCTCCTGGGGACTAAAAGTATCCCCATCCTTGCAGATGTAATCAACCTTACTCTTAGCTTATTTGCATTTTAGCATATGCAAAAAATTATCTCGATCCCATATCTTCATTCTTGATCCAATTAACTCTAGCTCTAGTCTTGGCACCATTTATCTTACGTTATTTTACTTTTCTTAGTGCACTAGTTCCATCTCCTAGCCCTAGGTTTCTTTCTCCATCGATCACAAACTTAGCTCTAGATGGGATCACGACCTCCTCACTCAGTGCTTATTTGAAGGTTTTAACCCTAGCCTTCGTGTTTTCTCCCAGATAATGCGAGCCCATTATGAATCCCATCACTTATAAATGGAGGGGCATAGTGTACAAAAGGACAACATTAATAGTTTTCATCCAAAGACAAATTTGTTAATGCCACCTAGTTGCAGAGCCCATTCCACACACCATTCAATATCTAGATTAATTAGAAAATGATCTGATCTAGATATAGATAGGATAGATGTTGAAACAGTACGAGTGAAGGAAGTTAAATTGCCCATGAAAAAAAAATGGTCAATCCATTTTTCTATATTATTTGCTCCATCTCTTCTATTATTCTAGGTATAAATTCCATTATTTGTCTTAATGTCCCTGATATTTTTTTATTCTTATCCATTCTCTAAAATCTCTAAATGATTGTGATTCCACTTGTAACTGTCCTCTTTTCTCACTCATACCAATGATTGCCTTAAAATCTCCTCCAAAATATATTGTCTGTCTAGAAAGGCATCACAAAATTGACCAATTGTTGTCTGCAATTCGTGTTTTCCTCTATAAGTTATATGTCTGTAGATATTGATAAGGAAGAATCTTATTGAACTTATATTACTCTAAACCCACCCCCCATCCATTGACTATTTTTTATTTCACATTTGAAAGCCACTTTCCTTGCATCCCATAGTATTGCTAACCCTCTTGAGGCTATTTCTATATAGGTGTTACCTATCTTCCATAGACCTAACCTATTCGTTAGTTTATTAATTCTACATCAGTTAGTTTAGTGTCCTGTATTAATATTAATTTTGATTCTATTGTATTTAGATGTCTTTTAATTAAGCTTTGTTTGTTAGGGGCATTTAGGCCCCTAACATTCCATGTAGTGAGTCTCATGGTGCTGTAGAAGGAACCTTCCCCGTTCCAACATACAATAGGGTGGATAATTTAATCTGGTTTTTTGCTTCCTCATCATTTTTCCTAAGTTCCGTGGCAGATTTTCTGCCTCTCTTCTTTTGAGTTTTCCCATAGTTAGGAGAAATATCCAAGTAATATTTGCAGCAATGCCGAGTTTAGTGTTGTTCACTGCATTACCTATTATAGGCTAGTTAATTATCTCAGTATCAATATCTGTTTCTATTTCTAATTCTTTATCTATTTTTTCCATAATGTCATTTGTAAATGTTTCTCGGATTATATAAATACTTTATTATATATTCAAATATAATGTAAATATAAAATTTTAATATTACAATATATTAAAGTTTAATGTAACATTAATAGTAATATATAATATAATTATAAATATTGTTTACATTATAATATTAATATTTGTATTTTTACTATATATAATAATAATCATATAAATAATAGTATCATTATAATATAAATACAATAATTAATATTTGTACTTTATATATTTATTAAGAATGTATTTTATTATATTAATAATATTAACATACTTTTCTTGATAAAAATGTATAACTTAAAAATAACAATAAATTTTTTTAAAACATTACATCCACCTTCCGCATAATAATATTATAATATGATATTTATACATATGTACATATAATATAATACATTGTTAACATTATACAAATATTAATATTTTATATTATTATTTAGTAAACATAGAATTATAATATGTATTAGTAAAATTACCTAAAGGTTAAGATTTTTTAGGTTATATTAGAATTAGTTTTAATGTTGTGATTAGATAAACCAGGAAAACTGGATTGAACCCAACATCAAAGTAACATCAAATCTTAGCAAAGACAGACAAGAGAGAATTCACCAGTATTGAATTCAAGAAACTAAACTAAGAAAAAACTAAACAAGGAACATAACCAACAAAAAAAACACCGAACCAACACCAAGCACCAAGGAGTCAGAGACTCAAAAAGTAGGCAAACCACCATAAAAAACCAATAGCTACTTGTTGAGCTCGTTCAACTTCTCGAGGAAAGAGGCACATTTAGGAGGCCGAGCAGAAGCAACATCACCTGAGGCAATGTCCTCCCGAGTTGCTCCCTGCAAGTTGTCCTCTCTCTTCTTTTGTATCATCTTTCTTTCCTCCAACTCAGTCTAGATGAAACTGATAGAGAGGTTGGTCTTATCCATAATAGTCTTGCTATAGTTGGTCAACTCAACCAACTTCTTAATGAGGTGGGATTGGGTTTCCTTCATGTTATCGAACACATTAGTCATTTCCATTTTCTCCTCCTCGGAGGGGACTTGGTTCTTTGACTCAATAATCTGGTCCTTAATGAGCTCTTAATTATTTATCTTGTACCCAAAATTATCAGAAACCTCCCAAAGGATCACATCCCTTTTCCCCTTAGTCCAACCCTTAGCCTTCCTTTTAGCTTCCGTTGCAGCTTCAAGCTTTTTGATTTTTCTTCTGGCGAGCTGGAGCTGGATAATGAGCTATTTGTTCACAACATTTTCCCTATTAAGGCAGTTGCACAACCCGTTGATTTTTATGCCCTCAGACTCCAAGTAATACGAACCTGCATGGGAGGTAGATAAATTTGAGGGGGAACTACTTCTGGGGATGAAAGGGTCGCTGTGAGAAGATTTGGACTTTTGGTGAAGGGGAAAAAATTGGTCAGAGAGGGAGAGTTTTTGGTGGAATTATTTGGGGTCCACATACAATTAATGGACCAAGTGGAAGCCGACTATTTAGATAGGTCAACAATTCGGGTTGACCCTCTACCTTGAGTTAGTCAAGAACCAAGGCTTTACTCTTAGCTTTGTAGACATGATTCTCGTGGGTAGAGCCAGGCAAGGGATAATTTAGCTCAATCAAGAGAGTAGGACCAGGGTAATCTTTAAGAAACCCCCCTTTCAAAAAAGGTGTAAAAAACTGGCAAAATTTAGAAAACTACAGAGGAAATTATTAATTTTATTAGCGAAAATAATTTTTTTGCCAATAATAAAAATAATCTAAGTTGGCGGATAAAAAAAAGTATTTATAGTATAAAAATATATAATGGCGATTATAAAACAATATGTATAGTATACAATATATATTGGCGAATAAAAAATAGTATTTATAGCATAACAAATATATATGGGCGAATAAAAAATAGTATGTATAGTATAAAAAATATATATTGGCGAATAAAAAATAGTATTTATAGTATAAAAATACATATTGGCGAATAAAAAATAGTATTTATAGTATAAAAAATATATATTGGCGAATAAAAAATAGTATTTATAGGGGTGCCAGCAAGAAGTTGAGTCCACTTTTTGGGCAAAAAGTGGAAGTGTTTTAATTTTTTTTTTCAAATTTTCTGTCAATTTATGTCAAAATTTGAGGCACTTAGAGATTGAATCTAAAAAAACTTCACTAATAGAAAATGTATTTCTCGGAGTCTACTTTTCAAATATGTAATTTATTTAAATACCCACATGGTAGAAAGTTTAAAAACTACTTTTTCAAAATGCCTCTTTCAGGACCATACCACACACATGTACGAGCACCATATTTTCACCTATATAAATGAATTTTTGTGAATCCTTCAAGGAAAAGATACCTAAGACACCAAAGATTGATGAGAATATTTTTTCTATTTTTTATTGATTTTTTTTTAAAATTAATTTTTAATTGACTATAAAATATATTTTTGAAACCTCTAGTGTACGAACACTATAATTTGATGAAAAATTCATATTTTAAAAAAAAAAAAATTCTTTTTTTTTAAATTTTCAAGGAAATTCTATGTAGATTGATGTCATATAAATTATTTTTAAAAAAATGTAAAAATAAAAAAGTTATTAAAGTTTTAGTGAACCTTACTATTTAAAGTTTAGGTACCACTTTTGATTAATAAATATTGTAAAAATAGTAAAATTGATCATATCAGTATAAAATTTATATTTTAGAAATCTAGACAGTAAGTGCTCTAATGGGTTTTCATTTCATCAAAATTTGATCAGCAAGACCCTCAAAAAATTATGGCAAGACAGAAATCTGGTATTCAAATGCCTTAGCCATTATTTTGGAGGTCCTAGCATAGGCTTGGTCCCACCAAGCCTGTCTCAAACCAAAATCCAATGCAAAGGGTGGCCTTGTGAATTCAAAATTTAAAAAATGGGCACACGTTTAAAAACGTGCACCCATATCTTAAATATAATAAATCAACATAGAAAAATACTTTTCTTAAAAAAAACAAAAAAAAAAAATTTAAAATAAGGGCACCCATTTTTTAAATTTTGGATCGGGTGTCCGAGCCTAAGATGGGTGCCCGTTTTTAGCGGCATTGTTTCAAGTCCATAAGACTTCTGCCGCATTGGCACCCAACTTCTTGCACTTACCCATAGTATACAAATATATATATTGGTGAATTAAAAACAATATTTATAGTATAAAAAAATGTATATTGGCGAATAAAAAATAGTATTTATAGTATACAAATATATATATTGGTGAATATTCAAAACATAGCGATGGGAGTACGTGTCAAGTTGGGTGCTACGTGTCATTTACTGATATGGATGACTATTTGTGATGATAACTTGCGTAGCTTTGGCAGGCTAAAAGGAGGGTTGATGGCTAAAGGTTATGAAGATACAAAACGACCCTGTTGAAGGTAAAAGGCATGCAAATTCTGTTTGATTGGATGACCCACTTAATGACTTAGTCTCAAGATGATCAAAATCTATCAAGCAAGTCATTAAGTCTGAATGACACATGTCCCTGTGGTGACATGGGTTCGACTAACATGAAGGTGACCGCTGATTAAAGAGTAAAAAGGTTTAGCATTTAAACATTGAACTTCAAACTGCAAATTGCAATTAATTATTAATGAGACTTATTGACGCCAAGATTTTGATTAGACATTAAAAAGGATAATTTGTACGAGATATGAGCTGTGATTCATAAGCATTCATTATTTTTATTTTCAGTGTCAAGTCACCTTACGTGAAATATTCCTTCACAATTTAATGTGGCTGCCAAGTTGTCAGTTCAAAATTTATAATCACAGCTAGGATATGGTGGTTCCAAGCACATGCTGGCAGTCTACGTAAATTGAGTAGTTACATAATCTAGGCCAAGGTTTTGATTAGACATTAAAAAGGATAATTTTATGGGAAATGAGTTGTGATTCATCAACATTCATTATTTGTCTTTTTGACTTCGGAGCCAAGTTACGCAGGGTACAAAGGCGGATACAAATGTCTGAAATTTTTGTTTATTGATATTCATTAATTTTCTTTTTCATGGCAAGCCACCTTACATGAAACATTCCTTCAAAATTTATTTTTCCTGGCAAGTTGGTGATTATTTTCTTTATATACTCCTCGGTAGTGAAATTACAGAACACAGTGCGCTTTCTAAATTTCTAAATTTGGAATCTTGGAAGACAAAAATTCAGAATGGGTCTTCCAGTAGCTGAGGGATCATCAAATGATAACCTAAAACCTGTTATCCAACCGAATTTGGATATGGAGGAGGAGATTCAGTAGGATGTCCTTAGTCATCTTATGTGTGTAGCATGGGATCATGCTACCAGTTACACTGGATACCAAAGTGACATGTTTGAACTCGAAGTAGAACTTGACAAGGTAGAGATGCGCGCCATTTTTGATGATCATGGCTTCGACCAAGAGGCGTTCCAAGAGGAGATGATCTGGTTATTTTCTAGTCTGCGCATCGACTGATCTTTTTTTCTTTGTGGATATGTACAAATTAATATATTAACAAATTACTATTAGTCTATTAGTATTAGGATATGTAGGAGTCGATTGTTAGACTATCGGACTAGGCTTTTGTAATTTCCTCTAAAAGCTCAAAAATTCAATGGATCTTAGGAAATTTTTTTTTACTTGTAGTTGTAATTTGTAAATACAAAATTTGAATGTACTTTTCATTTTGGTTTTAACTTTTAGAAATAGTTGGATGCTTGTCGCTTCTCCTTCTGGGGAAACCACAACTGTTCAGAACTTCAGTCACTCACTACTCAGTGAATCTCAATCACTCAGTGATTCAATTACCAGTATTATGTATACCTAAATTCCTAATACCAGTTTTTTAATTTAATAGTAATACTGTAAGTGTGTACATATGAGAACTAGAACTAGAAGACTCTTTTTCAAATAGTGTTACAGGTTACTATTTTTAGTTTTATGCGAATCATGATTCATGAAATTGAACAATAGTTTTATAAATTGAAAAATGTATAAATTGAACTTTGAAGTATTTGTGAGTATGACTGCAAACTGTGATTCTGTATAAAATTATAATACCTATATGTATTAACTGATTAAGAATGCTAAATCATGAATCCATGATTCACTTCATTGACTGAATGAGAAGTATGATGCTTCTGAAATCTAAATCCCACATGGCACATTGAAATTTGGAACCCACTCCAAGCTCTGAAGTTACACCTGGCTATTTTGTAGCTTCTCAATGGTTAATTTATTATGATGGTGATGGGTTCTGAAGTTACGTCTGGCTGTTTCGTAACTTCTCAATGGTTAATTTATTATGATGGTGATGGGTTCTGAAGTTACATCTGGCTGTTTCGTAACTTTTCAATGGTTAAGTTATTTTTGATGGTGATTGGTTCTGAAGTTACATCTGGCTATTTCATAACTTCTCAATGGTTAAGTTATCTTGGATGGTGATGGGATCCAAAGTTACACCTGACTAAATTTTTATCATGGTTAATGGTTCCAAAATCCTGACTAACTTCGTGTGTAACTTCGTAAGTTGTCAAAAAGTGAGAGTAAGTTGGAATAAGAACCTAGGGTTAGATGTATAGTTAGCATAACTTTGGCCAAATCTATGCTGGAAGTGATAGTTCTGAGTTGACAACTTGACAGTGACACTTTTCTGAAAAAGATAGTTATTAATTTCATGCGTGTGTACTAAATCACGATGGTGATGGGTTCCAAAGTTAAGCCTAGTTGTTTTGTAACTTCTCAACAGTTAATTTTTTATGATGGTGAGGGGTTACGAAGCTATGGATGGCTATTTTGTAACTTCTAAACGGTTTAATTATTATGATGGTAAGGGGTTCCGAAGTCCCGACTAACTTCGTGTGTAACTTCGTAAGGTGTTGAAAAGTGAGAGTTGCATGCCACGTGGAAAGTGCTGAAGAATGGAATGTTTGCAGAGCTTTGTTAGGGTTTCTTAGCCATTTGTGACCTAGGGTTAACCATTATATGTACCATTAGTGTAACTTTGGCAACACGCCAATTATTTTCTCTTGAATCACCCCCAAATCTATGCTGGAAGTGACAGTTGACAATGACAGTTTTATGAAAAAGTTAATTACTAATTTCATGCGTGTGCGCTTGATGAGATTTTAATTTTTAATAGAGTAGGTGGCCTGGTGGTTGGTTGTGAACTTGTGACTTTCTTATTAGTTATTAAATATAGTTCACACTTCACAGAGCATCCTTAATTTTTAGAGTCGAAGAGCAACAGAGAGTTGAAACCTTTAAGTGCAGAAAAGGAGCTTACTGCTTAGAGTTTAGTAGACATAAAGAATGGTAGAACAAGGATCTCCTGATGTTGTTGTAGAACCGACAAAGATTTTTCCTTCAAGAACAAAGAGGTCAAACATATACACTGAAGAATGGATGAAACTTTTGCTTGGATCCTCAAATTTTCAATCAGCTAACGCTTATGAATGGAGGGATCCTTATGCATTCTGTAGGGATGCTGTCTGCCCAAACACAACTAGGTATGAGCTCTTCATGTATTTCTATAACAATAGATTGAGAGGCCCTCCTGTTTCAAACCCATGGGATAGAAACTTGGGAAAGTTGATAGTACTTGAGGTATTTTTGGATATAGACCTCATGAAAGTGCTAATTGAAGCATACAATCCAGTGACACAAGCTTTCTATAGGTAGGACAAGTATATACTCTACATGTTAGACAGAGCAACTTTTATTTAAGATTTCAACCTTTAGGGAGCTATGTGCATGGATATTGACCTAATAGAAGAGGAGGCCTTGTTTCATAGGCAGAAAAGTTACTACACTGGAAAGGTTATGAGGAAGCATATTCCTAAACAAATTAAAGAGGTAGGGTTGTTGCCAAAGAAGGTTGCAGATTCATTTGATATTGAGATTTTTTTTACCTACTTCTAGAATACCATCTGTGGTCTAATGAAATTTATTGGAATAGATGGAGGTTTGACAGTGAGTCCTGACATTTATGTCATGGCTAGAGATGTTCAGGACATGTACACAACAAGGAGTTTGATTATGTGGGGCACATAATCAATGTAATGCACACTGAGTTGATGATGACAAATAATGATTTGAAAAGCTTCAAGTTCAATCACTACTCCATGCTGAGGCACTTGATCCTCTATTGCAATATTGGCTACATCAACCCAGTGTTCATCAATGAGACTGAGAATTCAAGAGGACCTGTTTCGCTTCAAATTTGGACCAGGTTATGGGATAGAAGTCACCATTTCTCTAATTCCATTGCTTTTTATAGTGATTCTATGGATCCAATAATGAACATGCTAGGTATTGTGAGGAATAGATTTCCTTTACTAGTTAGAAAATTGCTTAGACCCCTAGTATTTAAAATTAACAATGAAATTAACCACAATTGGAGTGATATATTTTTTTTAAAGAATTTTTCTATTATAAGAGTGTATGCTTGCCCTCAACCTCCATACTTATTGCCAAAATATGTCCCAGAAAGATTGACAATAGTAGGATTCCTGTGGTAGCTTATCATGATGGATAGAGAACACTTAGGCCCTAAAAGACATAAGTGAACCTTTCTGGTAAGGAGGTTCCAAATAGGGGATTTCTCTATAGGTAAAGATGTTGTGGAGAAAATCCAAGAATTCCTGAGACAATTCAGATTGCCCTGTGCTAAAGCAAGGATGTATGACCCTGAAGACTTCATTAGAGGAGCATTGAGAAAAATGAGGAATCAAAATTTGGCTCAAAATCAGCCTATGGTAGATGAGGATGTTATTAGAAATGTGCTCAATGAAGATATCTATGAGGAGAGAAGCCTTAAATGGCACAATATTGTAAGGGTAGAGGAAGAATTGAAAAGGCAGACCCTACCTTCCGTTGTTTCTTTCCTGATCTCAAATACATGTCAAGAATTGACATGTGTATAGAGAATTACAAAAATATTATGTCTAAATTTCCAGACATCCCTGAGGAGGAGGAGGATAGAATAAAAAATGAGGAAGTTGAACTTGATGTGGTGTTTATGGTAGAAACAAAACAAGATGAGCCATCCACATCTGAGAAGGGCCCATGAAAGAAACAAAAGTTGATGAATGTACCACAAAAGGAGAGGCAAAAGGCACTACAAATCCTGCCAGGTAATTGGAAATACTTTGCTGACTTAAGAAAAATGTTTTTGACATCACAGGCTGAAGAGGGAGAAAAGGCCCTAGATGAGTTGGAATTGGCCACAGCTAGATTGGATGACAGGGTCATCCAAGCTAAAGAGTTTATAGATGATATGAATTCATCAAGTCTGATGAGTTTAAAATTTTTCTCTTTAGAGTTAAGAAAAATGAATTAACATTGTCTTTGAAACCAAGAGAATCACAGGAAAAGACTGTTGAAATGATTGAAAAATTATAGGCCTAAGATCCCAACAGTGAAACATTAACTGTGGAGGAGGCAAGAGATCTTGTGAAGAGAAGTGGCAGGTTGCTGATCCCTGGATGGGACTTGGAGTCGTCATTCTTAATTGACTAAATAAAGAGGCAAGATAATGTTGTAGCTTATGAAGCTTTTGGCCCTGATGGACTATAGAGGGGTTCTGGATTCAATATGGATAGTAAGATACTAGCAGTATGGTGTGTGGCCCCAGAATCTAATAAGCCCAGATTGGTTGACATCTAAGACACATCATAGGGTAGCCAATTAATATGGAGGTTGTAGGAGACTCTAGGATCAGAGATAGAAAATCTCCTACATCATGCATCCTCCATGAATAAGGTAGTGGTTGAGGACTTAGAGAACAGGCTAGCAAGGACATTCAGAGATTATGTGTGAACTAGGAAAAAGTTTGAAGAGGAACTGAAGAAGAATTTTGTCCTGGATACGACTCTGAAGGAGCTAAAAGATGAAATAAATAGTCTAAAAAATCAGTCCAGTGCAGTTACAGAGGGCTGTGTTGCTGGGGTCCAAACTAAGTTTGAGGGGGGCTCAGCTCCAGAACTTGCAACAGAGATACGTTGATCAGCTTGTTGATACTGGAATTGTTGAAAAGGAGACATTGAAGAAGGTCCTATTGCATAGAGTAAATTTTTTAAAAGGGAAGTCTCAAATCATTCATAGCACATTTATTTCTTTGCAGGGGGCAGAATATCAATGGTTTAATGCCTTGTTTGTACTAACCCCATTATTTAATACTTGGGGCCCACACTTGCAATTCTTTGAGAGGTTAATTTTATTAATGGGAAAAAATGGAGTTACCTGACAAAATAATTGATGTTAAGGAAATGGTGGTATTATTAAAGGATTTCAATGGCAAGTTAAAAAACATTCAGGCAAAGCTAAATTTTTTTGCTGAATCTAGTCTGAAGGATATATCCCTACTATTGTGGACACATAGGATAGTTGAAGGACTGGCAGGAGTGGGTTGATTCTTTCAACCAAATTCTGGATGCTAGCAAGGTGGCTTCTTATTTTTTTGGTGATGTTGACATTTCAAATTTTTTTGAAGTTATGGATGAATTGTACAAGCAGGAGATTGACATGAATAAGTTTGTTGCTGAATCTTGAGCCATAACAGATGCCAAGTGGAACAAATGCTTTGAAGAATTAGATACAGTTAGAGCGATAACTTGGCCATCAAAGAGGGAAATGGTGGTGTGGGAAAACATTGTAGAGATTCAAGCCTTGTAGTTGTCACATTGACATGGATGATGGAAGTAGTTGAGACAGTTCTACTTCTGGTATTAGATGAAGAGCCAATAGAGGGAGGTCAGTTAATTCAAATAGGGTATCTTATCTTTGTGGTTCACTTGCTGTGGATACACCTTTGGTGCAAACCAAGATTGACACTGAAGAATCTGGCCTGCCAGCTATCGCTCTTATAACTATTTGTAAGATTAATCTCTTGTAATTTTTTGATAGAATTCTTTCATACTATTATCATTGTCATTGATCATTGAATTTGATGTATAAATTTCAAGGAAGTTAATACAATGATATTTTGTAATTTTTTGATAGAACTTAGAAGTCTCTAGTACTATGATCATTGAATCTTGATCATTGATGTATACATTTCAAATTTTGAAGGAAGTTAATACAAAGATATTTTGTAATTTTTTGTGCCTGTGTAATTTTCTAAAGAGCTCAAGATCGTGATTTGCAGTTGTAGTTGCAATTTGTTTAAAATTGAATGTAATACTAATAATGTATATGTCATATTATTAATAATTATATTAATATTTTCTTTTAGGAAATTAATATTAGGAATTTAGGAATTATTAAATTAAATAAATGAGTATGACAAATAATAAATTTGCATGCCACATGGAAAGTGTTGAGGAATGGACTGTGACATCTGTCAATGGTCAGATTAATATTTGTCACTTTCTTCAAGACCTTCTGAACCTATGATAGTAATGAATCAAATGATCAAGTGGTTACAAACCTTCACAAGCGTTTGTTGGCCGTTAGTGTTCATGGTTACAAAGTTGTGATGAAGCATTTGGGGGATTGGCGTAACTTCAGAAAGGTTAATCAGTTACACGATTAAACAGTTCAGAGGTTACAAAAGGCTTTGTGCGAGACTTTGTAACATTATATGATAATTGATAGCGGAGATGTTAAGAAGACCATCACCGTAACTTTGGAAGAGTTCCAAAGGCCTCTAATCTAGATGTACCAAAGTTGAGACAGGGTTAGATGAACTGTTTGCGTAACTTCAGAACAAGGCTAGCTTAAGTTGATCAGATTGAATCTAATGGTGCACACAAAGCCTTAAAAGAAAGTTGATTGTGATTTAAGGTTCAAGGAATTGCATGGAGTTGCCATGTGTCCAGGTGGGGCCAAGCGGAATGTAACATTTAATTAAAAGGCAACATCTTAGATTAAATCCAATGACAGACATAAGCCTTAAGGATAAGATGCAAGGATAATAACCATCAAGGCAATGTGAGAGAATGACACCTGGCAATTAGTGGGTTAAAGTTGAAAATTCAAGCACTAGTTAAAGCATGACATCTTGGATCTGATCTAACGGCGGGCGCATTGCCTTGAATGCAAGATGAAGGGAAGTTAATCAATGAGGGAATGCAACATGCCATCATGTGTCCCATTATACAAGCTGTAGACCGCGCTTAATCAAAGGGTGGTTAGTTAAAGACCAGGTAAGTTAAGGATGATCCAACGGTGGGTGCTTTGCCTTGGAAGAAGGTTGATCAATTTTTAAGCTTCAAGGCATTGCACCATGATGACACATGTCTCTGCCAGATTTAAAGCTGCAGATTATTGAAAGAAGTAAAATTAGAATAGATCTTGAAGATCTAACGGCTAGTGTAAAGCCTCAAAGAAATTTTTCCTGATGGTTAATCTTCAAGGCACTGCACCATGGTGACACATGTTCTAGATGCTGGGGCCTGTCTACAGCATAAAGAAAGATATCCTACGGGTAAGTTAAGGAAGATCGAATGGTAGGCGCAAAGCCTTAAGATGAAACTGCTCGCTAGTTATCCTTTGAGGGAACATGATAGGATGCCATGTGTCATGGTAGATGAAGGTTATGAAATACTTTCTCAGAACCGTTGGATGAGAAAGAAAGGTAGTAAGATCAACGACTATGTTTTAAAATGGAAAAATCTAACAGCAAGTTTGAACTCAACACAAGTAATGGCGAATGTGTGTCGCCTAGAAAGTCTGCAATGAATTGAATGCATAAAATGTTGGGTTTTAATTCATCATTCAAAATTATTTTGCATCATCGGCGAGTTCTAAAGTGGAGCATTTTTGAAGCGAAGTGTTTTCAAAGCTATTAGATCATCTATTGAACGGGTACTCTTCTATTTCTATGATTAAATTTCTTAAGACCTTTGCAAACGTATAAGGGCTTACTACAGTAAATATAGATAGGTATTGGGGATATAATATGTGGTAAAATTTCAAACCCCACATCACATAATGCCTCCCAAGAGAGAATTCAAGGGAAGGGTGGATTATTAGGAGAGAAATGTATGTGATGATTTACTCCAACAGTTGAATAGATCAACTAATGATTACACTAAATTGAAGGAAGAAATCCCTAAAGACCCATGCATCAAAATTGCAGAGGGATTGTAGAACTATGGGAGATGGTTGTAGGATGCCAATATGGGCATAAGTGGATTGGCCCTTTTCATAATTGTTTTTGGCCAGAGGAACTATTTTACTCCAAACAGTAATGTCTGGCAATTTGATGTGAGTAAATTGGTAGTGCTAGGGGTGTTTATGGATGTGGATTTACTCATGCAGATAGCAGAGAACTATGATGAAATAGATACGGTAATGTTGGACAGTAAAGGGCACGTCATGATTAGCATAACTGTTAAAGAGATAAGAGAAGTGTTCAGTTTAAATGAACCAGACACCTCTATGAATAAAATTGATTTTAATGAATTCAGGGAAATATACCAAGCTCAGAGGAGTTATCTTAGGGGATCAGGAGGCCCACTAACAGAGATTTTTGCAAAAGTGGGAGACCTAGTGTTAGTAGGTCATAACACAAAAGAACCTTTTAAGCTTGATTTGTTCACTCCCAAGGCCAGAGGAGTTTACAGGGCCTTGTGTCATATCTTTGGGGAAGATGAGGGGAATGAGATGCCAATCCATCTCATGTTTATGATGGTCCAAATCTTGCATCATCACCTTGCCATTAGTTTTTATTTTTCCCCATGTATTTGGCCGATTTGATTCATGAAGGTTTGAAATGTATTCAAAAGTCACAGCTCACCAAGCCTTTCACTTGGTATTCTTTACTCACGCACATGTTCCTATTTAAAGGGGAAGATTATTTTGAAGAAGATATGAGCCTCCAGAGAATCAATGATGATGAGGATATGCCAGTACAGTTATGGAATGCTGATATGTTGTGGGAAAACAAGGAGGCTAGCTTCATCACATTTGATAGGTATTTCACAGTTAGTCTCAGAAGGTTACTTATTGGAGATGAGCCTAGAACCCTGGTATCATTAATGGAGTTTTTGAGACCCATGGAGCACAATTAGGAGCTCAAAATGGTGCATAACTTAGGGGATGTTATTCTATATCCAGTTTCTACTGTGCTTAGAGTGTATGTTTTCATAGGAGTACCCAACATCCTACCATATAGGGTCCCTTTAAAATTAGGATTTGCAGAAATAATCAGGCAAATTGGTTGCCTGCAGGAGGAAGTGCTTATAGGGAGAGGAAAAGAGAAATTTTTCCCTACTATCACCAATGCCCACCAATTCATCATCAGAAAGGGAGGGTGGAAGAGCTTGCATAATTTATTTGAGCCTTATCACATAACTACTGCCAAGGCAAGATGTGCTGATCCTGAAGCCTTCATAAAGGATATGTTCATAAAGAAGACTAGATGCTTGGTGTTGGACCACCAATTTAACTTCCCAGAGGATATCATCAGGAATGAGCTTGACATGATTGAGCAAGAAATAAAGAAAGAGAAATGGTTGGATTACAAGGAAAACTTGGACTTTGTGCAGTATTTTGATAAAATTTATGACCCCCTGAGGGAATTTCAGGCTCAACCATGGGCTAACCAAATTGATTCATTAATGACAATGTTTGAAGAAATTATGCAAGCATTGAATCAGAAAAGAGAACAAATATTACAAAAAGAGCCAGAAAGGGCTAAAGTAGTATTGAGTAGGATCATTCATACTAGAGGGGTGCCTCCTGGTAAATATGTTGTATATCAAAGGAAACAATATAGTGCAGTGGTACCAAAAGTAGAAAAGATTATTTATCCAAAGGGTAAGAGGCCACTAGAAGCCATCTCTAGAAAATTGTCAAGCCCCAAGAGGCATACGTCAGGAGAAGAAGCCCAACAAGAATCAAATTTATATTCTCCATCCCAATCTCCCCTACATATAGATGATCAAGGTGTTGCAGAGTAGCTACTAGAGATGGGGAATGCTGGTCAGATTTTTTTCACCTCTGAAGAATTACAAGAAGGCACACCAGCAGCTCCTGAAGTTAGTGAGTTGGACCTTACAGTGGTAGAATATACTGGAAAGGAATTGGAACCACTTACATAGCAAGCCAGTGACAAGTTTTTTTTTTATGAGAATTTTGTTAAGTCCAGGGCCTTTTTACAATTCTTATGGAGAATTCATATAAATGAATTCAAAGAAAAAAGTTAGAAGAAGTATGAAGAACACCCTGCCAAGGATAAGGAGGAGCTTGAAACTAAAATCAAGCAGGAAATGATGGCCAAGTTTGCCAAAATAACTCTAGATGAGGGGAGGGATTGGCCAAGTTTGATAAAATCATAGCCCAGCTAAGGGGTCAATTGCCAATCCAGGCTTCACCCCAAAGAATGAAAGTAGCAGAGGCATATCAACACTCTTCCTCTAGCCCAATAATAGATTTTCCTCCTTCTCCCTCTCCTTCAGGCTTCAGCTCCAAAGCTGAATTGTAATATGAAAAGAATAAATGATAGAAGAAAGGAAAAGCTTAGAAAAGGCTAGAAAAAGATGGGATGAAGAAAGCACCAAGTTCAGAGAGGGACAAAATTTTGTAAAATAGTTATATGAGGATAATTTAAGGACCACTGACATGCACTTTGTTAATAGATTAGATATGACAGATATTTATTCTCAGGGTAAGAATTTAAGAGGTATAATAAATTCTTATGATAAAGATCAGGTCTAGGTGGATGCCCCCATGAAATAATGGAAGGATAGAAAGGGCGAGCTAAAGTCATTTTGTGATGAGAAGAAAATGAATGATGGTGTGGATATTTTCCTAACCTCTACCTATAAATATCTAAAATATTTAATTAATCTAGACATTGAGAGGAGTGTAATCTTCAGGAAGGCACAAGCCCTAAGAAACAAATACTCCCATTTACATTTTGAAATATTCTCAGCCATATTTAAAAGAATGGCCATTTGAAGAGAGAGCCACTATGGAGGGAAGAAGTTGGTGATGAGATGGCTATTAGGATAAACAACATAGTAAATATGGTTAGTACAGTAGTATTTGTAGAAAAAATTGACACTATTCAAGAAGCTAGAGCATTCTTCAATTTCTAGAGGGAAGAAATTGAGCAAGAAAAGAGAAATTGGGAGAGGATAAATGGTAACATAAAGGAGATCCTTAATTTTGCACGTCCCAGTGATGAGATGTTTACTTCAAGGAAAGACAGGTATGCAGCGGGTGCCCTGGAGGAAAAGAATTAAGAGAGTTAACTGATCAGTGGATTTCCAATTTTGAGTGACAACAACAATTTTACATGGAAGCTTCTTAACAACAGAAAATAAATTAAAGAGGCCAGGCGGTTAGAAGACAAAGAATTCCAAAAAATATTGTAACAAAGTGGTTATCACTTCCACTGATTTTGTCTTTTGTATGAGTCATGTATTTTGTCCTCACTCCAATTTATCTGAAGCTTGTTGCAATCCTACTCTATAAGAGGATTAACAAGATCATTGGAAAGGGCTAGACAATTTTGTATTGTAAGCTTATTAAGCAGACATTGTACTAGTTAAGTGTGATAAATAGAAATAGAGTTTAAAGATCTCTTACAAATTATTGAAGAGGTTATTTATGAATACAATTTGTATGCTACTACGATGTATGTGATTTTCTATACTTAATACAAAGATCTTGGTTCCAATCCCTCCTGTGTCATCTTATCTTGTGATTTATGGGTTTTCTAATTCATTAGCATAGAATTTATCTGTGTATGTGTATTTTTTAGATTTTTGATCAAGGATCAGATTAAATGATGCTCTAATTAATGCATAGATTCATATTGATATGAAGTAAGACCTAAAGTATAGAAACATTATCAGAGTGTTTGTCAGTTGGTCCTTTTCTTGATGTGAAGTAATATTTGGAGTTGGATACTTCCTAAAATTGGATAGAAGAAGAAGAAGAGGTTCTGATTAAGTAAAAATGGGTTTTAAAAGGACCTAAAACCTTTACAAAGTAATAAAGTTCACCAGGTTTTACAAGGACCTAAAACCTAAAGAGTTAAAAAAAAATATTCAACAAAGAGAAAAAATAGCTGTTCTTGAGCACCCAAAAAGGAAAGGAAACAGGAAAAAAAAAAACTAAACCAAAAGAGGTCCCACAGATGCAACATTAAAAAATAGGGACAAAAAAAACCCCCAAAGGGATAGAAAACAGGACACCTACATTTTGTGCACCAGTTCCTCCACTTCGATGATCATTATCTGCATATTTCTGACCGAACTCTTGAGCTCCATAGTGTCTTTGTCCTCCTTAGGATTGTTATTCTTAGTACTAGCTCTGGTACATGATCCCAGGCTGATTCCCTCTTTCATCCCTCTGCTTTCCTTCTCTTTGTTATCCCTGTCCATTTTGTCCATCAGATCTGTGCATGACCATAATAAGCCTTGAGACTAATAAGACATTGTTCCCCAATTTTTTTAATAGTAGCCTCCAGCCTCTCTACCTTAGTAGTTAGATTCATGATCTGCTTAGCATTACTCTCTTTCTCAGCCCTGTCTTGCATGTCTTTGATTTTTCTCTCCATTATCCCTACCTGGGCTTCAGAATTCCCTACCACTTCTTTCATTTCATTAAGACAAACATCCATCGGTTTTTCCCCAATACCCCTACTATTAAGAATATTTATCTCGGCCTTTATAATATCAAATTGTTTTTTCAAATTATTCTGATCATCAATCAAATTGCTTACCAGACCAGTGAAACCCAAAATGCAATCTTTGTCGTCCGCAGAGAAATAGTGCTCCCCTGTGTCCACATTGTCATGAAAATCACATTCCTTATGCCCAAAATCTTCATTAGTTTTGTTATTCTTTTCATCTTTTATATTTTCTTCTTCCTGCTTCTTCTCTTCAATTTTCTCCCATAGACTGGTATCATCAATACCCTCTTCTTTTCTCTCCTCCCTATTCTCCCCTTTTTCCTTATCCTCCCTATTCTCCTTTGTGTTTTCCTTCAAATTTTCCTCATCTAAAGTAACATTAATTCTCCTCTTGCTAGAGTTGCTACTCTTACGGTTAATTTTAACTTTCTCCTTACCCTCCCTGTGTTTCCTTTTTTATCCTCCTTTTTCTCCTCCTTAATATCAGTCTCTATTTCTGACTCCTCATTTTGAATCTTCTTCTTTGTTATCTTTTTAACCTATTTCTTTCCGCTTCCCTCCCCAATCTCCTCATTGCTATCCTTCTCTATATCTGACCCTTCAGAGTAGGGTTTCTTCTGGTTTTTTGCAACACCCTTTCTATTAGATTTAGGGGTTTTAAACCCTTTGGACTCCTCTTCGCTTTCTATTTCTTCCCCATACATACTATCGCCTTCATCCCCATCAGTCTCTTCTTCCTCCTTCAAGATATTCTTTCTCAGCGGCCTTTCCACTTTCTTAGATTTTAGCACCTCATATATGAGAAGCATAAGCCCTTGGTGGGATGCATGATCCCCCTTTGGATCTTTCCGTAAACTAGATATGGTAACATCTAACGAACTAAGCAAATAGTAAGGTAAATTGACTTTAACCTTATGCCTAAAATGGTTTAATAACATTAAATGGTGCCCATATGCCCTAGTAAACCTACCATCCAGAGTGACATAGTTGATAATCACATAAAGGACATACCTCCAGGGTCTGGAAATGCGCTTCAGATTATGGTAGGAAGCATCAATCTTGACCAATCTATTCTTTTCCTTCTCATCTTCCAGGACACTCTCCCAAGCTTTATCTGAGATAAGTCTATCTCTATAAAACTTAATTCCATCCATACCCATTCCCGTAGCTTCAACAATGATCTCCTCTGTAACCTCCATATACTGGTCTCCAACCAAAATCTTGCCCTCTTTCCATGATTTCGTAAAGATCCTAGTGATAGAAGGATTCCTGCCATGGATCCATTCCAGGAAAACAACCAACCCACCCTCTTTCACGATTTTCCAAACTCTATGATTTTTCTTCAGGTTGTTATAGTTAACACACTCAACTCTTTTCTAGTTTCCTCCCATTTTTTTACTCTGGTTGCAGAAAATATTACTGTAATGGTAGAAGAAAATGCTAAAATGAATATTTTCCAAAGCCAAAAAGACCCAGAAAGCATGCCAAATCTAGCTCGCAATAATAATAGAGTACTTACAACTTTGAAGGCCATAATGACACATCACCTCCATATTAATGATTTTAAAACAACTTACTATTTATAATAATGTTTTGACGGCTCCTCAATCGATCCATCTCAAGCAATAATTTTGCTTGAGATGGCACGTCATTTCCATCATTCTACTATGCCACCTCATCACTCTGACATGCATTATTTGCCACCCAGTCAACAACACTATTAACCTCATGGTAATTATGGGTAATAATAATTTTTTTAAAAGAGCACATAATATCTTTGGCTTTTTGAATAATATTATAAATAGTCCATGAGGTGGGAGTGTCATTGTTTAAACATTTGACTATGTTGAGAGAATCCCCTTCTAACTAGACTTTAGTGCTACCTTTTTCTTTAGCTAAAATAAGACCCTGAAGAGTCGCATAGGATTATGCAAGATGATTCATTTGATTACCAATGGGGATAGCTTTTATACCTATATAGACACCATTTTCATCTCTGATGACAATGCCACATCCTACCACCCCCGGATTGCCCTTAGAGGCACCATCAAAATTGATTTTCTGCCATCCCTTCGGGGAAAAATCCCATCTAGCATCCTCTCTTTTAGTTTTTTTATCCTTTTTTTTTGGAATTGCCATTGATTTTCCAATTTTTGAACAGGGTAACATCATTCTCCTGCAAAAGTTCCAACACTTTATCCTGTAACATAAGATTCTCTTTTATGGCTCTCTTAATCTTAAAAAAAACCTCCTTTTCACTAGTCATCTTGTCTCTGAACACTCTATCATTTCTTTCTCTCCAGACCCCCTAGAAAAAATTGGGTAGGAAAAAATTCTAGATCTTAACAACCATGTCATGCTTTGTAGGATAGGTCCAAGATTTAAAAAGACTCTCCACATTATCAAGAAAAATCCCACTTAATATTAACAATCCAGAAAAAAGATCCCAGATCTTTCTGACAAATCGGCAGTGGATAAAGATATGTCCCGCACTTTCCTCCTCTTTCTTGCAAAGATATCACGTATTAACAATAGTCATACCTCTTTTTCTAAGATTGTCACTTTCCATAATTTTATTTTGCATCATTAACCAAAAAAAAACATTAATTTTAGGAATGAGGTTTTTATCCCAGACTTTCACCCAAAAAAGCTCAATAAGGTATTCAAACTCCAAATGGTACAGAGAAGAGACAGTTAAGTTACCATCAGTACTATGTTTCCAAACAATCCTATCCTCTTCCTCAATCAAATTGATTGAGTTGAGAATTTTGTTAAGATGACCCAGTCTTATATCAATGATAGATAAATCTTTCTAGTGATCCCTTTCCCAATAGTCTTCAAATTTCCTTCCAAAAATACTTGTACATTGATTCTCAAAGATACACCATTCAGGGCATTCGTTTAGGGGGGAATGCAGAATCCACTCATCATCCCAAAAAAGAACCTTGCTACCATTTCCCACTTTCCACTTAATTCCTTTTTTGATTCCGGATTTATTTTTGATAACATTTTTCCATATGAAAGATCCAACCCTCTCCCAGTCCTCATTCAGAAAGGCATCAAGATTAGGCCTATCCTTATTATACTTGTTATCCCATATAAGAGTCCATTCTCCTTTAGAGTTATAGTATCTCCATATAACTTTAGTAGGGAGATTCTCATTCAAGTTCTTAATTCTTCTTAGCCCTAAGCCACCTTTCTTGATCGGACAACAAACTTTGTCCCAGGCTATAAGCACTATCCTTTTTTTTTTCCATCCCTGTCCACATAAACTATTTTTGAATTTTTTCAATAGCTTCACCAAAACTTTTGGGGATCCTAAAAATACACAGAGCATAAAGAGGGATACCTTGGAGGGTAGCTCTGAGAATTTGGATTTTACCCACTTGACTTAGCAGCATCCCTTTCCATCCCGTAAGTTTATTGTGAAAATTTTCCACTAAGGAGCTCCAAAATGTTTCAGGAGGTTTGAAACAGAGAGGGAGACCAAGATAAGTACCAGGCATTGTCCCCAAGTCACATCCTAATTTCCTTATGATTCTCATCTTTCTTCTATCAGGGACATTGAAGAGATACACCGAGCTCTTTCCCCAATTTATAATCTGGCCAGAAGCTTTCCCATAATTATTCAAAGCTTTCTTAATATTACTAGCATTTGTAACTGAGGAAGCTCCCATAATTACCGAATCATCTACAAACTTATGATGAAAGAAAACTTGGTTCTACGAAGATGGTTGTAACCCTTTAATGTCACCTTTCCTCACCTGATTCTCCATGTACTTTCCCATGCATGAACATCTATGAGGATGAAAAGAATAGGGGACAAGGGATCCCCCTATCTTAGTCCCCTTGAAGATTTAAAGAATGAGGTAGGAGACCCATTAACCAAAACCAAAAAAGTAGATGAATTAATAAGCTGGAAAATAAGATCAGTACATTTTTTATTAAATCCAAAATCCTTTAGGACTTGCACCAGAAACTCCCAGTCCACTCTGTCATAAGCTTTAGACATATCCAATTTCAAAAGAAGGCCGTCCTTCCTAGACATCACAAGAGAATGAAAATTTCATGGATAGTAATGATGGAGTCCATGATTTGTCTCCCAGGCACAAAACCATTTTGTTGCCAAGAAATCAAAGAAGGGAGAATCGCCAAAATCCTAGTAGTAAGAACCTTAGAAATAATTTTTTAAACAGGATTGCACAAACTAATAGGTCTAAACTGATCCATCTTATCGGCTCCCTATTTCTTAGGGATAAGGGCTATAAAAGTTCCATTCAACTCCTTCAGAAGTTTTCTGGTTCCAAAACTCTCTTTAACCGCATTGGTTACCTCGTTTTCAATAATATGCCAGTAATATTGGAAGAATAACATAGGAAAACCATCCGGCCCTAGGGATTTTTCTCCTTCAAAAGAAAAGACAACCTTTTTAATCTCAGAGCTAGAAGGGATATCATTAAGCCCAAAATTCTAGTTTTTATTAAGAATATTTGGAATGCACTTCAAAAATTCCCTTTGTTCATCCTTGTCGAGCTCACTATCCTTTTGCAATAAATTTTGGAAGAAGTTTTTCGCCTCCAATCTGATTGCCTCCTCATTATTAGAAATAGTTACACTAATGTTTAGCTTAGAAATCCTATTAGCCATTCTGTGTTTTAAAGTTTTCATAAAGAAATACTTAGTATTTTTATCTCCCTCCTTCAAGAAAATCTTTCTTGATCTCTGTCTCCAAAAAATTTCTTTTCTTATCAATTGGGTCAGCCAGAAAGGTAATGGGATTATGATTCGATCCTACCCTAATATGGGATGATAAAGAGAAGTAATAATTAGTGAAACAATCATTAGTAATGAGAGCCCTATCCAGCCTAACTTGAATGAGGTCCTTACCATTTCTTCTATTAGTCCATGTATATTCAGTTCCCTGTAACTCAATGTCATGGAGAAAATGACAGTCAACAAAATTCATAAGGTCCATCCTACTGTCTAGATTAGATTGGCTTCCTCTAGTTTTTTCCTTTTCTCTTAGAGGGGTATTGAAATCTCCCATAACAATCCATTCTTCATTATTAATGGAATTTCTCAAAGAAGAAAGCTGCTGCCAAAAGACTTCTCTACCTTTTTTAGTATTTGGGGCATAAATATTAGTCAAAACCCATGAGGTGTTATCCTTCATATGCCTAAACCTGATACAAGCCACATTATCACCTTGATATATAATATCCCCTTCTATTCTATCTCCATTCCATATGGTCGCAATGCCCCCAGAAGAACCATTAGAGTCACCCCCACAAGTTATTCCATTTTTAAAAAATATAAGCTTTTCAACTTTATCCTTGAGCATTTTGGTTTCTTGAATCAAAAAAATATCTAGTCTATTATCCCTAATCATATTCCTAACAATGTCCTACTTATGGGGATTATTCAATCCCTTAATATTCCAAGATATAATCTTCATTATTTAACAAAGGATCCTACCTCCAGAATCCGCTGGCTTCCATCCATAATGTTCTTTTTGGCATCTTTATTTCTCACCTTCTTGTTTGACGGCCTACTTGTAGAAGATATAATAGCTCCCACATCTCCATTCCTACTACTTCTTATTGCTACCTTTCTACTTGGTAACTCTTTTTCCTCTTTTTTTTTTTTTCTCTCCTTGATTTTCTTTCTCATCTTCAATTTCACTTTGTTCCCCTACTAGGATTTGGCTTATTTCTGTAGGGTCCCCCAATTTAGGTATTTCATTTTCATGATTTCTTCCCCCCTTAGGATTCATTTCTGATTGATTAAGGGTATCTTGACTCACCACCATATCCTGTTGTTTATGCTTCTCTTTGGAATTTGCATTCACTTCTTGAGTGTCAGACTTTGGGCTTCCTACCTATTCTTTATCCTTTTTCTCCCCATTAGGATCTTTTATTTCTTCGACTTCTATATCCACTATAAAAGATTTCATAATCTCCCCCTCTTCCACTTGGGCTTCTTCTGTATCCTGATTCTGTCCCTCATTTTTATTTTTCTCAGGAACCTCATTATTTGTAAGAATAAATACAATAGGATTAGCTATCATAATATCTCCCATTCGAGCACTATTAGCAGTATTAGATTTACTATCTTTTGCCTTTTTCTCTTTTGTTGGCCTTCCCTAGCTATCTTTCTTCCAGCTTTGATAGTACTCCCTACAGGAACCCATTTCTTGTTATTTTTCTGGGTGACTTTTGTCGGGCACTTATTTTCCCAATGTCCAACTTTCTTGCAGTGAAAACACACAAAAGGGATTGTTTCATATTCAATAGCTTTCTCCCACAATCCCAATTTAGAGTTTAGATTTATTTTCTCTAGCATATCAGTATCCTGAGTAATTTCGACACAAATCCTTACGTAGGTGAGTCTTCTCCTAGAAGCAGTATCATTATCTATAGAGAGAAGTTCTCCAAATGAGTTAGCTATCCCTGCAAATATATCCTCCAGCCAATATTCAAGAGGCAAACCATGGATCTTGATCCATACAGGGACTTGACTGACCTCTTCCTCCTTGAAGACTAAATTGGGGTGCCATTTCTGGAGAATCAGAGTATTTTCCCCTATAATCCAGGGCCCATTACATAGGACACAACATAAGAGGTTGTTGTCTTATTGTCACAAGATAAAAAACAACCAACACATTATACATTACAAAAATCATGAATTCAAATTACAAAAACATAAATTGAGATTACAAAAATCATGAACAATACTCATTAGTAATTACTTGTAATATGAGTCAATTTCAAATTGTCAATATTCAAGTCTAACAAGTATAGTAATAACTAAAAGGTAATAAGTATACAGTGTATAAATACCTATTAAGTATTAACCAAAATTTTAATGCTAATTCTAATTTCTAAATCACTTCACTCACTCAGTGAGCAGTCTGCAGCTTCTATATCCCACATGGAATCCAGCTCCTGAAATTGACTTGTAGCAAGAGCTTCTTCTTCATTCTGAGTTGGGTATTCAAAATCAAAAAATTCTTCATCTTCATTCTAAGTCTGGGACCAAGATCCATCATTTGTCTCAGAACTAGCAGTAGCACCAGTGCCACCAAGTTTTGAAGTGTTCAAAAGCCCTCATCTTTCACGCATGGAATTCCAAATTGCCAATGCCCTATCATAAGGAAAGTCTCTAACATTGTACTATGTTACAAACAACCTCAAGCAAGTTTCCAAATTTCTGTCTAGTTTGTTTTTGATCTTTGATTTCAAAAACCCCAATGCATTGAAATCTATTTCATCTTCCACCGAACCCAATATCATTGTTTGACATAAATCAGCATGTTTGAAATATTCTGATATTCAATCATGTAATACTTCACTCTGCTCTATCCTTTTCCAAAGCCTGGTTATTGCACTAGGTTCAAATGGATTCTCCAAGTTTTTAATCTGCAATTTCATACATGATGCAAATTGTCTACATTGTTTTTTAAGATTAGCTGAATCTAAAATTCCTTCAATTGGTTGTCCATTGCAATCTGCATGTTTTGAAAACTCTTTGATCAATTCATCAATATTTTTATGAAAGATTTGTGCATCATTTTGTTTATCTCTGAATTTTTTCCCAAATTGAGGAAAAACACAACCCATGGCTTCAATAATTTCTTCTCGAGGGAATCTTTCATGAATCTCACTTGAAAGTTGGTAGGAAATTCACTTCAAATTATCACTAACAGATTTAACAATCCTGTCAAAATCAGCCCTTTTAACTAGAAGTAGTCTGCCTTGCTTGCCTGTCTTAGATTGGTGCATTGCTATTTCATATCCTTTCACAAACATACAAATAATTTTTTACATTAAATTGTAAAAAATTCTCAGCATGATTCAAATCTGTAATTGTCTGACACCTAAAAAAATTTGGGCTTTGAATTGTTGTCATATTTGAGTACAGACAATCCAGGGGAATGCATGTAATTTTACGTAAACTGCTATACTCATGGATATACATAGTTTTGTCTTAGGCTTTCTTAACAAGTTTGTTCATTAAACCTAGCATGGGGAGAAGACTGGCTAAAGTTAAGAGAGTCTCTATATCACTTAACTTATGTAACAAATCAGGAGCTTTGTCGACTGTGAGGCATTGCTCACATATTAGGCTGATCAATGATTGATATTCTATTAGAATTCTTTCTACTAGTCCATGCAAAGAGATCCATCTAGTCTCAACATCCTTGAGAAGCTTGTTTCCTAGTGTTACTCCCTCTAAAAAAATCTTAAATTCTGCAAAAAAGTTTGGACTTCTGCGGAAGTAAGAGTGTAGCTCATGAACTAGATCTTCAACTTTTGACACTATAGGAAAATTGCTTACAATTTTATATGCTAAATTAATTCGATGGGCCATGCAATGTATGCCAAGCATGTAAGGTTCAATACTAGTTTGTAATCTTGCACAAAGACCATTCCTTTGGCCTTGCATTATTACAGCTCCATCAGCTCCAACACACACTAGCTTCTTTCCAATTATCAAATCATCCATACCAGCAACTTCATTCAAAGAATTCTTCACTTCAAAATATAAGTTCTCTACTGTTGAATTACCCCTCATTTTATGAATACACGGTAGATGAGCTTGGTGGACATGTTATTTTACTGTATACATGTGCATACAGACCCAAGCAATGTTATCTACTACAATAACTTCATCTATGGATAATGAAATGAATTTGGACTATTTTACTTTCTCCTGTAAATTTTGCTTTTCCACCTCAAATAGGCAGTTTGCCATTTCCCATCCAACATTTGTTGACCAATGTGACATAGGATAGTGAGGAACTCTAAAAAAGGATAATAAATTACCATATTCTAAGAAGTCTCTCATAGGATGCCCTCTGGACATAATATGAAAAACAACACTCATCTGAACAGTCTTTGCCAGGTTTTCTTCATTGGTTGCATGTTTAAACCCATCCTTGATTGGATTTTCACTACTATCAATTGCTGCCATTCTCTTGTTATGCTCTTAATATTCTATGGCATACTTAACATGAAGACATTCTTCCTTTGATTTCCATCTCAATACTGATATTTCTTGTCCGTCTCTGATCTATTTTTCATAAACCTTACCAATATGCTTTTCTATAGTGTCAAGCTTTAGCTGCAACTTCTTCTCTTTTTTATTTTTCTAGGTACAAATCTTACACCTACATTCTGTTTGTTGTTCATAATTGTTTAGGACTGGTTCAATGAACCAGTACTTTGCTACCCAATAAACCTTAAAATTTCTTGTCATTTCCCACTCCCACCCCATTTTTACTACCCTGTTTCTTTTCTTCCTACCAACATCATTATTATCTTCATTGCTAGTATTTTCATCCAACTGGTTTTGCGTATCCCTTATAACATCTTCTGTCATGCCACCATTGTTATCCTCATTTGATGCATTTTGATTTTCATTTAACTCAATGACAACCCCATCTTGTGGTAGTGGTACTGGTGAGCTACTGTGAATGGCTTTTGCACTTACAATTGAAGATTTTGATGGAGCTGAAACATTGCCAACTCCAAAGAAAGCCTTTATGGTAGTATCTTTAAGTTTTGGGCGCTTCGATGGCCTCCTAGACCCTTCACTTCCCTAAGGAGTCTTACCCTACCCTTCACTGCCTTGACGATCAGGATTCTTACCCTTATCTAGCTTTCCAATCCCTTCACTGTCCTGAGCACAGTGAGAAGTCTGAGTCTCAAGTTTAACCTCCCCTGACATCTCAATCCCTTCAGCAACCTGATGATACTCAGGATAGTCACCCTTATCTGACATCTTGACCTCTCACTGTCACTAGGAAATTAATAGCAATACTATGAAATGTGAACAAATAATTGCTTACCTTGTGGCTTGGTCTAGCTTCCTCTGAATTTCGATTCTCTGAAATGCTAAAAGTGAATCCTCTGTTTACTGTTGCAAGATTGCTATTTGTAAATCCAGCCCTCCAAAATTTTGTAAGGCGACATAAAAACTATAAGACTAACAAATTTCATATTAATTTATATCAATCCATGATTCAAATTTCCATTTTTTTAATTCTCGGGCTTTTGGAAAAAATTGGCCGACCTGAATGTAGGAATTAACAAACAATTGGTGAAATATGGTCGTGGTAAATATAACAATCAATTAACGGTTGATGAAATAGGTCGTAGTTAATATAACAAATAATTAACGATTGGCAAAATAACCCGTGGTCAATATAACAAATAACTAATGGTTGGTGAAATAGTCTGTGGTCAATATAAAAAATAATTAATGGTTGGCGAAATAGATCATGATCTATAAAACAACTAATTAACTGGTTGGTTATTTTAGATTTTATATGCAATTCATAATTAATACCCTTGGCGAATAAGAGACCGTTAAAATAACCACGTCACATCAAGGTTAAATGCAAATATATTGGTCAACCTTGTCAAACAAAAAATCTTATCGGCTATTCCAATGAATATTTAACCGGTATCGTGTCAAAATTGGGCGATTTGGGCCAATGTATTACATGCGCGATTCACCAATTTCGTAAAATATATTGCCCAGAATTTGCCAAAAGGTGAATATTTACCACTAAAAATTACACTGAGTAGGACTAGGGCCAGTTTGATGCATAATCCTGGGATGGAAATTGTATAATCTCAAGATGAGGCCCTAGTGGAGAGGACTCCCCCCCTTGTCCTTGACCTTAGACACAGATTGAGTTAAGGAAGAAAAAACCCAAAAAGGAAAGCTAAATTTTATGCCTCTATCAAAGTGGTTTAACATTGGAAATAAATGACAGTGGAAGTGTTTCTATGTACCTTCCAAAGTGATGAACCTGATTAGAATGGATGCCACAACCTTCCATTCGCCTGGTAGCTACTCTATGTTGAACCCATTTTGTATTCTCGATACATTTTTACCAGGGTTTAAGTGTTGAAATTCATCTCTGTAATTAGCCTTGAAATTACAAGGCAACCTTTTTCCTTCCATACTCAATCCAGTCACAGTGGTGATGGTTTCCGCTAAAATGAAAAAGGAAACCTCACCAATGGTGACTTTCCCATCCACCCAAAACATGGCAAACTTCTAGGAAAGATCAGGGTTGAGATCCTTCATACCCTCGACATAGTTGTCAACCTAACCACGTGTAATAATATTCCACACCTTCTCATCTTTCTTGTAATCCTTGCAGGTGTCCGACTCAATCTTGTTTAATTTCCTACCCATCCTTCTTCCAGAGAATCCACAACATAATAGAGAACCCAAATAATTGAAAAAACCAAGCCACTACGGATTTGTCAAGCCACAAGGAAAAAGCTTACACACGAAGCTTTTTGGTTAAGATAACCACAACATGTAGAGAAAAATCCAGAACCCAAAACATGAGCTCCAAGAGGAGTATTTAAGATTTATCATCATCATAAATTATGTGATGTCTTCATTATTACCCAAGTTGGCAATATCCCTACTAATCTCCACACGAACCACCTGGGGGAGCAAATTCATGCCTTCCAAAAAAATAATATTTTATGTGAATCTACCTTCTGACGCAAGCCTATCTGTGCCATCGTTACCATTCCATAATGTGTGTTGGCAACAAAACTCCTCCAATGTGGCAAGGAGGTGAGATATTTTTTAAAAGTGTGCGTCATTTCCCATCCTGCCTTGTACTTGTCAGTCAAGGTCATTATTACATTCATCATGTCACTCTCCACAACAAGCTTTTGATAACCACGATCAACCACCAACATCACCTCGTGGTAAACTCACCGTGAACGCAGTCAACATGGCTCCACACATGTTTATTTAATTATATATGAATAGTATTTCTATGTACAATTCCACACATCTTTAATTAGTTTTATATTTATTATTAGAATTCAAACAAGGCTAGATTTTAGTTTACATTTACAGTTCATATAGACTTAATAGAATTTAATTATTTGGAAGTTTATTTTGTCTTATGATATAATTTTTATCATGTTGAAGTGTTTAAATTAATTATATTATTTTATTAGATAATATATTTCCATGTACTTTATATAGATAAAATTAAGATTTATATGCTAATAATATTTTATTATATATAAATATAAATATTATATTAAAATTATATATATATA
>MU224951.1:13856548-13874079 GCA_018584345.1 Thuja plicata | reverse complement strand
ATATATATATATATACACACACACACACACACACGTGCACACACACACACACACACACACACACACACACATATATAACATGTATGTATTTATGTACGTCCATACATACATACATACATAGATACATACATACATACATACATCTATGTACATGTATATGTATATATGTACACACACATAGATAACTTCTTGAGCCTAAGCAATCTCTATTATTTCAGAAGTGATAGATGATTAATATGTTCTTACGATATTTTTTTCAAAAGAGGATTAAGTGTTCTATGTGTAT
The DNA here is from genome assembly GCA_018584345.1 of Thuja plicata. Lineage (NCBI taxonomy): Eukaryota > Viridiplantae > Streptophyta > Pinopsida > Cupressales > Cupressaceae > Thuja > Thuja plicata. The sequence continues at coordinate 13,873,793 of MU224951.1, read as the reverse complement.
ACTTGAGGGTACATAAAAGTGAAAAACATATATAGAAGTTGTTTGATGTAGTTTGATAAGGATATCCCTCCAACCTTCATGGGAACTTATATGGGAAATCTAATTTTTCTAGAAAAACAACTCTACTATGATATTTCTAAACCTAGTATAGGGTACTACCCTAAATAAGACAAATAACTATTACCAAGGAAAAAATAATAACTCTTGAGAAAATTCTTAGTAGTATTATTTCTATAGCCACTTTCTAATCACCAAAAAAAAAATATATTTTTTGGACAAAAATGGCTATGCCATTAAAACGTTATATTTATATAAGATTTACATTGCTTCAAAGGCTCAAGAGGGAAAGAAGTAGGAAAGAAAACCCTCTATCCTTGCCCTTACAAGAACTTTACAATCGGAACAGAGAGCCTGAATAGGCAGTTATAGACTTACCTAAATAGAAAATACTACTACTCAAAACATAGAATTCGAGATGTAAAAGCAAAGCATGAAGATTACAATAGTTTGATACCGAACATAAGACACATATGAGACTACTGCATCGAATATCCAGAAAGACAAAAAGATAAGAACAACCTGAAAAGGAAAAGACCCGACCGAAACCTCACTACCATAAATCACTTATCGCCCTCTTTGTTCTTTCCTTTAGCTGATGCCCTACCAATCACTGAATTAGCCAATACTACTGGAGTTGTTGATGCAGGTGGAGATGGCTCTCTATCTTCATTTTATATGAACCCCAACATAATAGGGATTTTATCAAACAATAGGAAAGCATTCACAACCACCCCACTGGGTAGAATATCTGTGAACTTGATAATTTCTCTCCTTAGATGCTGGAGATCCTATCCCTCTAGGGCTAGCTTAAGGATGTCATAAAGGTGAGCTATCTCTTTTTTATTATCTAAGTCAACCAGAGGGAAGAGAACCCCAACCCATGCCTTGGAGGACCACAACTCATATCCTTTTATCGCCACATGGAGTTCACCTTCCATTGCAAATTATGGTTTCAGGAGCTTGGTATCCATTTATAAAAAAACTCCGTAGTCTGGCATCATGTCATACCAGTTGGACAGAAACAATGAGACAACCTGGGTATGAAAAAGGTTCCTTGGAGCATCTGAAAGCAATATACCATCCGCAATGATGCCTCTATTTGCGTCGATGACATGACCCGGGAGTGGCTTAAAAGAAATTTTCATCTATCTCCCCAAGTATGGGCCTGACACTAGGTGTTCCCATTCCTTGATTCACAGAGATATTCTGAGGTTTAGTTCTCTATAATCCATGCTCGCCTCAACTTAACACAAAATTAGGATGATAAAACACTGAATGACTGTAAGAAGCGAAACAGAGTTGGGGGATAAATAGTTTAGGATGGTTGTCTTCAACTTGATCAGGAGGAGGAAATGTGATGGGTCTCGAACTAAATGCCACACACGCTACAAATCAGGACTCAAGACCCTGCACTACAATTAGTATGATTAATTATATTGGATATTACTCCTAAGAAATTGTCCTCTCTTGACACTGCAATGACCTTTCTGAGTGACACCTCAACTTCTCTCATCATTACACTTAAAGGCTCATTTCATCATTTATCTACTTGGCCTTTTAATACACTCCAGAATGTGCCAATGTGATATGGTTAAAGTTTGAAATCCCACCAATTGTACTTGGCATGTGTTGCATTAAGTAAAAAAATGACAGCGGGCACCATTCAATGGCCAACTTGCAAAAATTATTCCCACACAAAAGCCACATCATGTCATTCACTCAAGTTGCTGATGGCAATTGATTCCACTGGACCTGCACATATTCCATTTCCCAATCCACTTCATCACCCTCGACCCCTAGATTTTCTAACAAGTCAGCTAGTTTGTTCCCCTCCCTATAACAATTTGACAGGGTGTACGAAGAGAACTCTGGGAGGTGGTTAATCACTTCCTGCAGTACATATTTTATCTCCCAACTAATTGTAGATTTATTTGACAAATAGGAAATTATTAATAGAGAGTCACCTTTAATGTGCAAGTCCCTTTCTCCCAGAAAAATGGCCGTTCTAATCCCATAGACTAATGCGTGAGCTTCAGCCATGTTGTTGGTTTCTTCAGGGAGTTTACAATGTCCTGCTAACATGAGAGATTTATCTGTGTTCCTCAGGATCAAACCCGCACCACTTTTCCCTAGGTTTCCTTTTCTTGCCCCGTCAAAGTTCAATTTAATGTGATTAGAATCTGGGGGAATCCATTTGACGTCTTTTGTAATTTGATGTTTGGGCATTTTGCCAATTAGGACACCTATGAATGGTATAGCAATCTGTGGTGAACTGGCTAAAATTGCATTCTCAAATGATGTGAAAGTGGAAGAGAGGGCTTTCACCTTTGACACATGAGCATATACCATTTCCGTGACATATTTTTCCACCATTTTGCATACCAGATTTTCTGACGAGACTTGTTTCCTGAAAATTATTTTGTTTCTCTCCCACCACATGCACCAAACTATTGTAGCAGGAATAAATCGCCATATGATTGAGAAGAAAGATTCCTTATGTAAGAAAGGCCACTGTTGTAGTATCAAATGGAGTGATATGTGCAGAGGTCCGTGCCACCCTAGTTTGCTAAGGCCCCATTTCCATATTATTTGTGAGAAATCACAACTTGCTAGAAGGTGATTTGTGTCCTCCAAAACAATACCACATAAAGGGCATGGAAATGTGTCCATGATCCCAAGATGTTTTAACCATGTGCTGGATAGGATCCTATCTTGGATTGCTAACCAAAAGAAAAACCCCCATTTTTGGTAGGATGGAACTATGCCAGGCGAACTTAAGGATGAAATTGAGTATGGATGGTGTCACAATTAGAGATTGATAGCCCTCTTTCACTGTATATTTTCTTGACATGCTCTTCATCCAGATCAATATGTCCCTATCACCATTAATCGAGATGAACCTAGATTTTAGTATCCCTTCCATCTCCCCTTTCTCTGCTTGAGGAATTTTTAATTGGGAGAGGTCTTTCCATTTCACAGTCCCATCAATCCAAGTAAAGTAATATCAAATTCTATCTCCCCAACACTGTTGCAGTATAGTTTTGGCCCTTTGAAGATTTCACAAAGAGGACAATTAAGGAAGACCATTCCATGACTCTAGCTAGAAAAGGGCCTTTGTACCTGAGTTAATCTGCCATCAGAGGTTAGGGAGAATGACCTCTCTTCTTTTTACTATAAAATTTCACATGACTGAGCCATTGGGTGGGTTACTCATTGAAAAAATTCTTTTTGGGTTCTCTAAATCAAGTTATTTTACCCTAATAACCTTTGCCAAGAGGCTGTATAGGAAATCATACATTTTCCATGCTAGTTTAGCCCCTAAGCTAAGCTTCCTCTCCAGGATTCAATGCAAACCTAAACCCCCACTTGCTTTAGGTTTACAAAAGTTATTCCATGAAATAAAAGGGACTTTTTATTTATCATCCAAGTTCCCTTCCCATATGAAATCCTTCTGGAGATTTTTTTCATCACCCCAAGTGGTGCAAAAATGACCGACATTATATAGTTATGTATAGAGCGTAGCACAAATTTTGCTAACAGGATTCTTCCTGCCAGAGACAGCCACCTAGCTTTCCAAGATGCAATTTTATCTCTAATGTTTGTCAACACTCCATCCTAGAAAGTTGCGTTGGCCTTGCCTTGGAAGAGAAGCATACCAAGATACTTGCTTGTTGTGTGAGCAATTGAGAATCCCAATATCCCCTGGATTACTCTACTTGCTTTGGGGTTTATATTGAATAAAAATATCTTACACTTTCCTTCATTTAATTTTTTCCATGAGGCCTCACAATAGTCTGCTAGATTTTCCTTGATAACAGTTGCTTCCTTGACACATCCTTTACCAAATAGTAAGGAGTCATCTGCAAAGAAAGTATGGGAAATTTTTAGTTGGGTCTGTCTAATACTGATACCTTCCCATATGCCCAAGGAATTTTTAATGGAAATGAGTCTGATCAGTCCTTCCACAAGGATAATGAAGAGGAAAGGAGATACGGAGTCCCCCTATCTAACTCCTTGTGATGATGAGAAATATCCACATGGTGTGCCATTAACCACGATTCAGAATTTGGCTCCCGTAATGCATGACATTATCGATTTAATCCATTTTTTGTCAAAGCATTTTTTCCATCGCTGAACTTAGAAATTGCTAATTAACCCTGTCATATGCCTTAGTCATATCAAGTTTTAGGACCATTTCTAGAAGGCCTTCTTCTTTAATGGAGGGGATGACCTCATGTGCAATTAGAGCACCTTTAACCGTATCTTTACTAGGGATAAAGCCTCCTCGCTGTTCTGATATAATTTTTGGAATCAATTTCCCCAACCGAGTAGCCATTAACTTATAAATTATCTTATAAATGGTGTTACAATGCGATATTGGCCTGAAATCATAAAATATGAGGGGTGCTGACATTTGGGGATGACTGTGATGATTGTGTTATTGAACTATTTAAGCATGCAGACATGTTTCCTAGACTCTCCTACTGTCTTAAGGATGTCCGTGCCCATGAAATCCCAACATTTTTTAAAGAAGAAAGGTGTCAATCCGTCAGGACCTGGAGCCTTGTTTGCATTCATAGAAAAGACCATAGATCAGACTTCTTCCAGAGTAAAGGGTGCCAACAAGGCCTTGTTATCTAGATCTGAGACTAACAATGGAATGCAATTGATAATGGGAGGGGGCTGAATGGGGGCTACGTCTGGATCCAATGAGAGGAGATGTGAAAATAATCTAGAGGCTTCCACTTGGATATCCCTTTGATTATTAAGAGTCATGCCATTACCATCCTTAATTTGGAAAATTGAGCTTTTGTGTCTTTTAACTTTGGCAGACATATGGAAAAACAACGTGTTTCTGTCTCCTTCTCTTAAACACAGCTCCCTCGATCTTTGCCGCCAGAATATATCTTCTCTGAGAAATAGTTCATCCAATTTTTTATTGTTAAGTTTCTTCTCTTCATATATTTCCACAGTCATGCGTTTGCTAAGAATGGATTCCTGGATGTCTTCTAATTTCCATTGGATTTTTGCCTTCTTATTGAAAATATTCCCAAAGGAATTTTTGTTCCATTGTTTCATATTAATTTTCATAAAATCCAACATCTTAGATAATTTGAACATTTATGTTTCAGTCATACGTGGTGCTTGGGACCACCAGGTTTGTAGTAATGATAAGAAATTAGTGTCCCTAAACCACATTTTCTCAATCTTAAAATATGTCCGTGGTCTATTGTTTGAAGGAGCTATTTGAATTTCTGAAGAAATGATCTGATCTAGTTAAGGAAAGAATTGAAGACTGGAAAATCCCATGCTTAACCAACTAGAGAGAGCTCACCAAAAACCTATCAAGCCTTGCCCTAACAAAGTTAATTCCTCTCCGCTTGTTGGACCACAAAATCTTTCCATTAGAAGGGACACAATCTAGTAGCTGGTTACCATCGATGAAGTTTCATCAATCATTTGTGACTTTTGGGGATGGAGTTCCACCACCCATCTTATATTTAAGCCCTAGAGTAGCACTAAAATCCCCTCCTATAATAATGTTTTTACCTTTCATACCTGTCAGAAGCTGAGATAGAGAATTCCAGAGTCTCTTCTTCCCTAATGGAGAGATTGGAACATAAACATTAATTAGGATAAAAGAGAAATAGAAGATTGTAACTTTCACTGCCATCCAATTAGTATTCTTTGAGATTAGGGAAACTTGGCATTTGTATTTGTTCCAAAGAATAGCCAACCCTCCAGAAGCACCTATCAAGGCCGAAATAAGATAACCCCGATTATGCCACGTTGGGAAAGGTTTGTTTCCTCCTTCTGATAACTTGGTCTCTTGTAATAACATCAAGTCTGCTCCTTCCACAAGGATGTTATTTTTGTCAGACGGGCTTTGTTAGAGGCATTCAAACTTCTAACATTCCATGACAACATCCTCATAATCCTTTGAGAGAGCTGGTCACCCTCCTACTTCTAATTATTTGTTTCGAGATCAATGTTGAAGCCTCTTTCTTGCATTTTATGGGGGTCCTCTGGAAATGTATGGTTAGTTGTGTTCCCATAGCTATCTCCTCCTTGAGCTTGGAGACTTTTGACGGCCTACCCTTTAATCTCTTATGAGAGATAATCTTCACAGACATGGTAATATCTAACTCTGTTTGGAAAATTGAGCATGTGACTACATTCTCAGTTACAACATCCTCTGGTGCATTTCCTCCCTATAGTATAGGTTGGACTTGATCTTCCAGGTCTAAATCTGATTGTGAATATGATCCATTATGGAGATTATCAATTTTAATTTCTGCAACCTTCAATATTCACAATTCCATCATAAGATCCCTGTCCAAATTGGCCATATTTGAATCTTGGGTATCACTAATCCACTGAAATTACTCTGACCTAATTGGAAAAAGTGGGTGAACTTGTGTATCCTCTCTATGTGAAGAGACTTGTATAGACTCTAGATAAGGAAGGTTTTGATCCCTGGTTTGGGGGCTCGAAGCCGGAGTAACCGAGGCCATGCTAGGCTACCTTCCATTTGGGAAATTGACGAGAGAATTTTAGGCAGATCCCCCAAATCTACCAGAATAAGGCTTTCCTCAACTGCCTCTACAACTAGATATCTAATGTCTAAGGTGTGTTTTTTTCTCTCAGTCTTCTCATGAGAATTTCCATGCTTCATATTTTTAGCCAGAGACTGCTATCCTGGCTTTGGAGTTTTTTGGAAAGAAGAAAATCTTGTCTAGTTGGTCTAGATCCCATGATCTGGAGACTCGGGGCTGAAACATGAGAGGCATAATACATCCATAAAAAGTGATGGAGTAGAGTAAAGAAATTGGCAATTATCCCTCCATAGTGCATGGAAGAATTCCTACTTGTAAGGGACTACTCTTGTGTTCCCTGAGCACAATCCTAAGATTTATCCCCATCTTTGCTTGGTAGAGAGCATAAGGAGGGATTTGAGGTGTGATCCTTACATACTACATCCTTAGCTACCCTAGTGGCCTAACAATGGGTATTCAGATGACCCAATATGTCTTGGCACTCATAAATAATCTCCTCCTCCTGAGTCACTAACCTTTGTGCCCAAGAACCCCATTTCAATTTAATTGGACTTTCGAGGGGAAATCCTTTGACTGGTCAATGAGGATACACACCCTGACCTCCATATGAGTGAATTCAAAAGGTAGGAGGTCATGCCTAAAAAATATCCCCAGGTTGTTATCCAACACCTCAATTATATCTGGATCCCTATATTCCAGAGGGAGTGAGGGAAATGAGATCCAGTGGGGGAAAAAATGGCAAGTCTTATTATGTTGACCAAAATTTGGAGTCCAAAGAAATGAGATAAGGCCAGAACCCTGAAAAAATCACCCTTTCTCATTGTGAAAAGAGTCTCTCGCTACTTTGGATTTGAATATAGAAATGAAAAAATTTGATTCCATATCTAGCATAAAAAGATCTTGCAGGCCTACCCAAGTTTGAAAAGCTCGTGCTTTAATAACAGGAAAAGTAGGAAGAGAGTTAGCACACTTACCAATAAAAGCTAACTGAAAAAGAATCCCAATCTGGTGCTGGAGCATATGTTCAGGGAGAAAAATAGACATAGGAGGTTTCCCTACAAAAGGCCGATCAATTTGTGTTTGGATCTATTTTTTCATTCATACCTTGGTAGGCCTACCCACATTTTGATTAAAGGGGGCTCTAGAAGTTTCGAGAGGAGGCACAAGTGGGGCTGATCCGTGTGGAAGATGCATTGCAATTGTATGCAAAGAGAATACCTTTGGAGAACCCAGGGGGTGCCTTCACAGATGTCAAAGATAGGTTGTTTTCCCTTTAGAAGCTTTGGCTTTCGAAAACCCTGCCTCCTGTGAGCCATATTTGGTTTTCCATTTTCCTGCTCAAAAAATGTTTGAAAATTTTGACGATGGATCCCTTTACTTGCATGTCACGGGGAGGACACATAGGATCCTATTGTATTTTGTGTGAGGATTCTCCAACTTCGAACGATAGAATGCCTTGGAACACCTCTTTAGGGTCTTTTTTTGGAGCAATCCCATTGAACCCTTTCTTCTCAAGAAGAACATGTTTGGTTGTGTCTTTTGCTGAGAGAGGTCATTTTTGCAGAGGATCCAAATCTTTTAGTGGTGATCTGATTTGGCATTAATGGCCTTTGGGTCTTTCTATTTAACATGAAATCATGGGTTCACGAACATGGGTTTCATCAGTTGTACCACTACCTTGCCCTAAAATATCTACACGGGATCCTTGTGACCAGAATGTGCGAGAAATTTCTTTGCAAACTCATGCAACTGAAACCCCCCAACATATCAATTCCTACCCAAATCTGAAACCCTCTTAACTGTGGGCTGATGTCTGAAAATGTTTGCCACATCCTTACATATGACATATTCTTCCCTTGAATTAAGGTAGGGAAATCCTAACCAATTTTTTTGCTGACTATGCTGACTGTGGTTGTATCGGTTCCAATCCTGCCAATTGCATCGCTTGTCGCTACTCTGCCATCACCATCCTATAATTTACTACATTAATTATATTCTGTGTGGGTCTTACTAATCACCAAAATATTAATATGATGGGTAGATACAATAAGTAGATGTATAAGGTGATAGATGGAAAATAAATTATACCAAAACACAACTCTAGGAAGAGCTTTGATTCTTGTAGAGGTGGTGCTACCTACAACAAAAAACTAGATTTACAAAATAAAGAATAAGCTAAATAGAAATACAAAATAAAATTATAGAATATCGCATGTATATTCAAGTAGGTATCTTCCTTTAAGAAATGCTCAATACAATATAATTCATGGATATATATTGTACTATCAAAATTCTTTATTTATATTAATTCTAGTTAGTAGAACTACTAGCTCTCAAGTGTGTAGGATAAGCTAATATTGAAAAAGGGTGACTACAAAGCATAGATAATTGATTCTTTTATTAATATGAAAATAATTAGTTCAGAATATCATTAAGATTTAAAAACTCTAAATAATCTTCTAAAAAATAAGCATATGTAAACTCTTTCTAGTACATTCGAATTAAATTAGTCTATATTCATATGATAGAGGAAGATCCACCATTCTCTATAGCTTTCATAGCTAATGTTTATCGCCGCCAAAGTATTTTTAGATTAGTTTAGCTCATTGTTTGGTTTTCATAAATTTAATGATTTATTTATGCACTACTTCCCTCCCAACTAAACCATCTTCTTTGTTCTTCAATCATATACCTATCTTCCAATGCTCTTTTATGTATGTTCCATTAGTTGGTTGATCACTCCATTGAGGAAATTCTAGCATAGGCACTTATGTACTAAGGCTCCCTAGTGTGGGATTCCATCTACAATGAGTCATAAATAATGATCTAGAAGTGTGAGAAAACACCATCGTTTGTGGATACCAGAGAACCAGTAATCCTTTCCTACTAGTTTTCTCTAAGATTCCTTCTAGAAAATCCTGTGTAGTGATATTTTCATTATCATTATCATTTTGGCATACTACCAACAAGAAGGGATGACTACTAGCCTTTATTTTGAATGCTATTTCATGGATTTTCTCTTTAGAAAGGACAACTAAGCTCCCAAAGGAACATATATTACAAGTGACTCCCATTTCATCTTGAGCCAATTCATGTAATTACACTGAGAGGCATCTTACAATGGGAGCACAAACTAAATTCTCAGCATGGGCATATTCTCAAGAATATTGCGTGTACATAAAAAAGAAGTGGTTGGCATTCCTGGCAATTACAATAAGCATAAAAAAATATTCATATTTTAAAACAAACGAAATTAATTTTTTTTTAAAAAAAAAAAAGACATTTAGAAAAGTTACAATAAGATTAGGAAGCAGTTACATTTCTCAAAATGCCAAATGGCATTGATAAAAGCTGAAAATAAAAAAAAAGGTTTGGTGGGAGTTACAAAAAACTAAATTACAAAATGAAAAAAAAACTTAAAAAATGTCAAATGGCATAGGGAAAATTTGAAAATAAAATAAAATAAAAATATAAGGTCATAAAAGGTCGAAAATAGAGGAGTGTCAAATGACATTTGAAGAAAACTAATTTTTTTAGAAAAAATTGCATGCTTTTTCGGATTTGGAGAGACAAACATGCAAAGAGGAATTTGAAGAGACAAGCATGCAAAGGGGAATTTGAAGAGACAAGGCATGTAAAGAGGCATCCTTTGGAGAAGATGAGGAGATGCTCTCAAATTATAAAAGAGCTCTCCCCTCATTTAATTTGTTGTTTTGCAGAGTAGTGAGAGCTTTGGAGGAGAATTGAAGAGATAGTTTTAGAGGAGATTTAAAGGTGAAATATTTATTTCTTTAATTACTTTGTTTCTATATATAGTTTAAATATTTAGATTTATATTTAGATTTAGGTTTAATACTTATAATATTGCCATTTAGATTTAGATTTAGTCTATATTTCTTTAATTACTTTATTTTTGTATATAGTTTAAGTATTTAGATTTACTTTAAATATTTAGATTTAGGTCTAATATTTACATTTACTTTTTAATATTTTAAAATATGGAAAGCAGTATTGTCATTTAGATTTAGATTTAGTCTATAATGTTTTTATTTATTTTTTAATGTTTTAGATTTATTTTATATATTAATTTTAGATTTTAGTTTTTAATATTTTAGATTTACTTTATAATGATTAATTTTAATTTATAATGTTTTTATATGCAATCATATTTTAAAAATTTCAATATATTACATTTATTATTTAAATATTACATTTTTTATTTAAATGTTATTTTTTAATATTTTAATTTTAAAAAAAACTTCAAAAATGCCAAATGACATTAGGAAAATCCGAAAATAAAAAAAATCAAAATATAGGCCATAAAAAGCCGAAAGTAAAGGAGTGCAAAATGACATTTGAAGAAAATTAATTTTTTTAAAAAAATTTGCATGCTTTTTCAGATTTGGAGAGGAATTTGGAGAGACAAGCATGCAAAGATGAATTTGAAGAGTCTTTCATATTTATTTATTTAATTACTTTGATTTTATAAACTTCAAAAATGCCAAATGACATTAGAAAAATCCAAAATTAAAAATAGAAATATAAGACCATAAAAGCTGAAAATAAAGGAGTGCCAAATGACATTTGAAGAAAATTAATTTTTTTAAAAAATTTGCATGCTTTTTTCGGATTTAGAGAGGAATTTGGAGAGACAAACATGCAAAGATAAATTTGAAAAGCCTTTCATATTTATTTCTTTAATTACTTTAGTTTTGTATATAATTTAAATATTGAGATTTAGATTTAGATTTAGATTTAGATTACAGTTTAATATTTATATTTACTTTTTGGTATTTTAAAATATAGAAGACAAAGTTGCCATTTAGATTTAGATTTAGTTTACAATGTTTTAATGTTTTATTTACTTTTTAATGTTTTAGATATATTTTATATATTAGTTTTAGATTTACTTTTTAATGTTTTAGATATATAGTTATAATTTACTTTATAATGTTTTAGTTTTAGTTTATAATGTTTTTATATGGATGGCAATGTCGTCATATTTTCTAAAATTTTAATATATTATATTTATAGTGTAATATTTAAATATTTTAATTTAAAAATAATATTACTCTTGTTTGAAATTTATTTTTAATATATAGATAAAAATATTTAAATAAAATTAAATTAAAATAGAAGGTCATAAAAGGTCAAAAATAGAGGAGTGCCAAATGACATTTGAAAAAAACTAATTTTAAAAAAAAAACATTACATGCTTTTTCGGATTTGGAGATACAAGCATGTAAAGAGGAATTTGAAGAGACAAGCATGCAAAGGGGAAGTTAAAGAGGCAAGGCATGCAAAGAGGCATGCTTTGGGGAAGATGAGGAGATGCTCTCAAATAATAAAAGAATTCTTCCCTCATTTAATTGTTATTTTAGCTTTGGCGGAGAATTGAAGAGATAGTTTTGGAGGAGATTTAAAGGTGAAATATTTATTTCTTTAATTACTTTGTTTTTGTATATAGTTTAAATATTTAGATTTTTACTTAGATTTAGGTTTAATATTTATAATATTGTCATTTAGATTTAGATTTAGGTTTAATATTTACCTTTCCTTTTTAATATTTTAAAATATGGAGAGCAATATTGTCATTTAGATTTAGATTTAGTCTATAATGTTTTAATATTTTTATTTATTTAATAATATTTTAGATTTACATTTTAATATTTTAGATTTACTTTATAATGATTAATTTTAATTTATAATGTTTTTATATGTTGTCATATTTTCAAAAATTTCAATATATTAAATTTATTATTTAAATATTACCTTTTTTAATTTAAATATTATTTTTTAATGTTTTAATTTTAAAAAAAATTTCAAAAATGCCAAATTACATTAGAAAAATTTGAAAAATAAAAAAAAATCAAAATGTAAGGCCATAAAAGGCCGAAAGTAAAGGAGTGCAAAATGACATTTGAAGAAAATATTTTTTTTTTAAGAAAAAATTGCATGTTTTTCAGATTTGGAGAGGAATTTGGAGAGACAAGCATGCAAAAATGAATTTGAAGAGTCTTTCATATTTATTTATTTAATTACTTTGATTTTATAAACTTCAAAAATGCCAACTGGCATTAGAAAAATCTAAAATAAAAATAAAAATAGAAATATAAGACCATAAAAGGCTTAAAATAAAGGAGTACCAAATGACATTTGAAGAAAATTAATTTTTTAAAGAAATTTGCATATTTTTTCGGATTTAAAGAGGAGTTTGGAGAGACAAGCATGCAAAGAAGAATTTGAAGAGTCTTTCATATTTATTTCTTTAATTGATTTATTTTTGTATATAATTTAAATATTTAGATTTACATTTAGATTACGGTTTAATATTTATATTTACTTTTTAGTATTTTAAAATATAGAAGCCAATGTTGCCATTTAGATTTATATTTAGTTTATAATTTTTTAATGTTTTATTTACTTTTTAATGTTTTAGATATATTTTATATATTAGTTTTAGATTTATTTTTTAATGTTTTACATTTACAGTTATAATTACTTTATAATATTTTAGTTTTACTTTATAATGTTTTTATATGGATGACAATGCCATCATATTTTCTAAAATTTTAATATATTATATTTATAGCGTAATATTTAAATATTTTAATTTAAAAATAATATTACTCTTATTTGAAATATAATTTTAATATATGGACAGAAATGTCATCATATTTTCCAATATTTCAATGTAATAGAAACATGTAGAGTTCCAAATTATAATGCAACATGGTTAATTTTTTTTAAATTTCTTATGGTTGTTAAATTATTTTTGCTCACAATTCATCATACTACATCATCCATTATCTTATTTTAAACATTATTGATTTCATTTTTTTAAATTTATAAAATAAATGTACTTTTTATTCTAATTATTTCTATAGACTGATGTTTGCTTAAAAATTTGTAGCATACCATTCAAACTATGGCTGCCTTCGACAAAGAGCCAAACATCATTGATATGAGCTTGAATGCTTCAGTGGCCTCAAATGATTTCTTTGAGACTAAATTTGACAAGTGTGCATGAATAATTAAATTCATGGAGAATGCATCATTATCAATTGATTATGTTGAAGAATTGGAAATAATGCAGATGGAAGATGTTGCTAGATTTGTGCATGACACATCTACAAAATTAGATGTGTTTCCGTCAATGATGAAAGAAGTCTACCATGATCATTGTTTAAATAAAGGTCACAATACCATCTTAATCATTGAATAATATGTGATGTACTTACGTCATTACAAAGAAATGTGTTTTATATAGTTCATCCTTGTCTTGGCTTTCACACTTTTTACTTCATCTAAATAGTTCTACTGGGACTTATATTTCCCCTATCATCTATGCAAGTTTCATGAACAAGAGAAAAATTAATTGTTTTCACTATTCAAGTGATGTTTACAACTATACTTGCAAGGTTTTGCAACATGTTTTGTTGAACTTTGTATTTCTAATATTAAAGGATTTCAAAATGTGTCCCATAAAAAGGATTCCTTCAATGGATGTTTCAAATAAATATGAAAATTTATTCATAAAGGACATCTCACAGATATATTAGGCACTAAATTTTGTATAAAACCCACATGCTAATTCTAGGCATAATCCTAATCCAAATGATAATATTCATTTTAAGTGTACAATGATTATTTTAATAATATTCATTCTAATTGTAACCATATATCTATGTTACTAAGTATGATCGTAACCATAACTCTAATACCTACATTACATTACTAACTCTAGTCGTAACTCTAATACTAATAAGTATGATATTGATCCTAACTCTAAACCCTTAGTAGGAAAAGGGTGATACAAATCCTTAGTGTTATACAAATTCTACATGTACAACATACACCCTATCACTATCTATGTTCGTTATCTTGCTATAACAGTCACCCTGAGATTATCCCCTAACTGTAACTCTAACCCCTAACCCCAATCGTAAGCCTAAATATAATAGTAACTATTACCTATATATAATCAGTGTTATAAAACTATACCAAACCCTTACCCTAACCAAATAGTCTAAATATACACCTAAATCTCACACTACCTATTATATTAATGATAAATCTAAACCTACATCCGATCGGTGACCACATCCCTAATCTTATTCAAACAGTCAACCAAATATTAAACTTAACCACAACACCACATCTGACTTAAACCTAACTGTAAAATTTACTCCTAACCCTTACAACGATAGTAAACTAACTCAAAACCTAAACCTAAGTCTCCACCTAACTAATATACTAATAATACACCTAACTCTAAACCATCTTCCCAAACCCTAATTGTACTAAGCATTTACTAGAACATTATTTTTACCCTTAATTTTACACTAAATATGATACACCAACTAACTGTAAATATAACATCATATCCCAAACCATGACCTTAATCTCATCCTACCCCTAACTCTGACCTCTCACCCTAACCCTAACCCTAACCCTAACCCAAACCCAAACCCAAACCCAAACCCAAACTCTAACCCTCACCCTTACCATAACCCTAAACCTAACTCTAACTCTAATTATAACCCTAACCCTAACCCTAATATTAACCATAAAACTAACCCTAACCCTAACCCTAACCCTAACCCTAACCCTATCTTTAACCCTAATCCTAATCTTAATCCTAACTCTAATTATAAGCCTAAAACTAACCCAAACCATAAAAATCATCCTGACCCTAACCCTACCTCTCAGCCAACACCTTATTCCTAAACACTACATCCTAATGATAAAAATTAGCCTAACCCTAAGCCTAACTCTAACCCTAACCCAAACCCATAATTGTACATCCTAACTAAGAAAATTATCGTAACCCTAATTATAACCCTAACCTAACCCTAACTATTACTCTAAACATTAAGATGATACAAATCCTACCCCTCACCCTACACCATATTCCTAAACTTTATATCATAACACTAACCCTAACTCTACCTCTAATCCTAAATGTAAAAATCACCCTAACCCTAACTATAACCCTATATCTAACCCTAACCCCAACCCTAACTCCAACCCTAACCCAGACCCATAACCATACATCCTAACTGTAAAAATTACCCTAACCATAACTCTAACCCTAACCCTAACCCTAACTATAAAAATACCCTAACCCTAACTCTAATCCTATCTCCAACCCTAACCCTAACTCTAACCTTAACCCAAGCCCATAACCATATATCCTAACCATAAAAAGTACCCTAACCATAACTCTAACCCTAACCTTAAAAATCACCCTAACCCTAACTGTAATCTAATCCCTAACCCTAAACCTAACTCTAACACTAACCTTAACTCTAACTCTAACCCTAATCCTTACTCTAATATTAACTTTAAAAATTACCCTAACCCTAACCCTAATTCTAAAAATCACCCTAACCTTAATCCTATCTCTAACCCTAACCCTAACCCTAATCCTAACCCTAAACCTAACTCTAATCCTAACCCAAGCCCATAACTGTACATCCTAACTGTAAATATCATCGTAACCCTAACTATAACCCTAACCCTAATCCTAATTATAACCCTAACCCTTACCCTTGCTCTAACCATTAAGATGATACTAATCCTACTCCTCACCTTACACTATATTCCTAAATTGTACATCCTAACCCTAATCCTAACTCTAACTCTAATTCTAACCCTAATCCTAACTCTAGCCCTAACCCAAACCCATATCGTGCATCCTTACCATTAAAAATCATCCAACTATAACTCTAACCCTAACCCTAACCATAAAAATTACCCTAACCCTAACCCTAATCATAACCCTATATCTAACCCTAACACTAACCCTAACTCTAACCCTAACCCTAACCCTAACCCATAACCATACATCCTAACCATAAAAATACCTTAACCTTAACCCTAATCCTAACCCTAACACTAACCCTCACTCTAACTCTAACTGTAACTCTAACCTTAACCCAAACCCATAATCGTACATCCTAACCATAAAAATCGCCCTAACTATAAATCTAACCCTAATCCTAACCCTAAAAATCACCCTAACCCTAACCCTAACCCTAACCCTAACTCTAACCCTAAACCTAACCCTAACTCTAAAATCACCCTAACCCTAACCCTAACCCTAACTATATATTCCAACATAAAAAATCACCCTAACCCTAACCCTAACTCTAACCCTAACCCTAAACCTAACCCTAACCCTAACTCAAAGCCTAACCCTAACCTTAACTATAACTCTAACCCTAATCCTAATCCTAAAAATCACCCTAGCCCTAACTATAACCCTATCTTAACTCTAACCCTAACTATAATCCTAAGCCTAACTCTAACCCTAACTCTAACTCTAACCCTAACCCTAATCCATAACCGTATAAAATAACTGTAACTCTAACCCTAACCCTAACCCTAATCTAACCCTAATTCTAACTCTAACTCTAACCCTAATCCAAACTCTAACTCTAACCCTAATCCAAACTCTAACTCTAAACCAAACCCATGTCATGCATCCTAACCATGAAAAATCATCCTAACTGTAAGTTTAACCCTAACCCTAACTATAAAAATCACCCGAACCCTAACCCTAACCCTAATCATAACCTTATCTCTAACCCTAACAATAACCCTAACTCTAAACCTAACCCTAA
>MU224951.1:13835935-13854660 GCA_018584345.1 Thuja plicata | reverse complement strand
AGTAGGCTCATAAATTAGTTGTGCTACTGTTCACCGTGCCTGTAGAAATCTGAGACCATTGTACAAGCATCCCTGAATTTAATAGAGGTTGTGATAGCACAAATTTGTTAACCAGCGACATGGATAAGATATGCATTGGGCAAATAAACAGAGGAACCTAGTTTTGATTGCGGTATTGATCAGTTTAAATGAAAATGAGTTTCCAGCTTAAAATGTAAGCCGCGTGATAACCGTAACCGTGTGTGGTTAGAAATGAGAACGGTGAAAAAGACGAGGGTAACGGAAAAGTACACGGAATGGACGGGAATGGAAAAGCCAACGCAGGGACTGGGCCCACATCCACCTAAGCAATTAGCTTAGTGTGTGATGTTTAAGGCTGGCCCTATTAATGAAGCAAAAAACAATAGATCCCAACCAACCAGCTTAAGATTTATTGAGGCTCATCCTTGCCAAGTTAACCTATAAAGAATTTTAAAGCAGAGAAAACAATATCAAATGCTATAGTTAAAAAGCTTAAAATAAAGTGAAAATATATTTTGTAAAAAAGAGCAAAGCTAGATCATTTGTGAGAAAAATTCAATTTACTTGAAAATGAATGGTATGAGAAAACATAATCCAAATATACTCAAGCACTACAAAGGTTGTTACCAAATTGAATGTTGAAAATGCGGGGCTGAGGTGTTAATGTTTGTAGCCATAGAAGACATGTTTCTAACCTTCTATGATGATCAACTTCTCCATGTGTTTGTGTATCGAATTGTTTACCATAACCACATGTCTTTGTTGTGCCACAGGAATCTGAAGTTGGAATGTCTGGATTCATTACTACCGTATTTCAGGACTTTTGGAAGTTTTCTCTCATACATCTCCTTTATTCATTTTGTGGCTTCCGTCTCTTGGTTTCGTACATTGAAGACATGGAATTTTGCATTGATCCATTTATTCATATCATGGATCCCATTTTTGATGTCGGTGACTAAATTCTAGAGAATATGTAACGGCTCTTGGTGATTCGGGAGTTAGTGATCAGTCAAATATTATTCTTGCTCCTCTATTTCTGTGATTGGTCAAGGCTGATGTGTAACGTTTTCTGAGAAAAGACAAGTCGACTTTCATTGGTGATGGATGGTTATTGTTCCTAGAGATAGTATCTTCCATGCAATTGTAATATGTGTACATGACAATTGTAATATGTGTATCATGACAGAAATGCGTGTATCGAACATCGTAGATGATTGAGATGTTGTCGTTTGCATTCACTTGATGTTTCCAGAGATTTCTTGATTGTCTTTTCGGTATCTTTGATATCATGCATTACTGGAAGCTGGTAATTCTTCTTCCGTGATGGGAGGCATTCTTTGTGATATGAATGTGGGTGTTTTGTTCTAAATCGATTGATTTCTTTTGTGTAATTGTCACGATCATTCACCGTATTTTTGGTCATTATTATTTTTTACTTTCTGAGATAATTGTGAGTATCGATGGTGCATTGCGTCCATTGCTATGACAACGTAGCATATTCGAAGTATATCTGTTATAAGTTTCTATGTTATTGTGCAGAGATTACTATATACAGAGAGGAGAATTTAGCTTGAGAGCATTGTAACTTTTAGACTATATTAATTTTAATAAAGGAGTACATTTTGGTGTCGCTGGATTAAGGGCTTTTTCAGGGTATCTCTAGTGTTCTTGGATTTTGTTTTATCTATTCTTTGTTTCAAATCTATTTTGGTTCATAAAATTTAACATGGTATCAGAGCGGGTCTAAGTAAAGATCCAGAATCACAATTGGATGATTGAATACTTAAAGAGATTATGATGTCTAATGGGAATAACAAAATAAATAAGAGATTCTTATGAGAAGATATAGCTAAAGATCCTTGGAGGGTAGAATCTCAGAAGATGCTTCTTACTTGGAAGTCTGTGCAGATCTGAATCTTTAGGTGCAAAGATCAAGAAAGAACAATTGGTGGATTGTGAGGAAGTTTATGCAATAAGGAGAAGTATTTTATGATGGATCGAGGAGAAAAAGGATAATGGTTTAATGATCCAAAATTGCATAAGGATTTCAATGGGGAAAGAGTATAAGACATCCAGTGAGGAAGTTATGCCAGCTATAGAAATAAACATTCATGAAGAATTAGCTTGCAGTCATGATGACATAACAATCTACATCTAAGAGGAGGAAATGGCATTCAGAAAAAGTTTTGTAAATAAGTGAAGATGTCAGCTAGGTGAGTTGTAGTATGACAAGGCCAGATGTTATAGATGCAAAGAACAAAATTGCACAATTAGTCTAGATTTGGTCTTGGTATCGCCACAAGCTTATTCAAAATAGGGTGATTTGGGATGAGACCAAGGAGGACAGTTCTGAACTCTAGCATGTCATAAGTTTCAAAGGTGTATGTTGAAAATCATTCTTCTAAGGAAAGCATTAAAGACAATCTTGAATGAGGAGGTTAGGAGGTTGATACAGGTCCTTGAAGATTCAGAGGGAGCTTGAACAACAAATGAAGAGTGCCAAGTCCTTTGCAGAGGATCAAAAAGCTCAAGAAGCAGCGTGGCTTCAAAATATTGTTATTTGGTCAAACATTGGAGTCAACTATAATTTATTGTGACAATCAAAGATGTGAGAATGTTCCCTTGCGGATTTGAAGTCTCTGCTAAGAGGGAGTCTCAACATTTAGTTTTTCTTATTATATGATGTAATGCATTTTTCTCCGAGATGGAGAAAGTTTAGGTGAAAGCCCTTGTTATGCATATTTCTCTAAGAGGGAAAAATTTGAGTTAAAAGCCCTTGAATGTATTTTTCTTTGAGACGGAGAAATTTGAAGTAAAGTACTTGTAATGCATTTTTATTTGAGAGGGATAAATTTGAGGTGAAAGCCCTTGTAATGCATTTTTCTCTGAGATGGATAAATTTGAGGTGAAAGCCCTTTTTTCTCTTTTCACTCATGGGAGTAGCCATAGTGGATGTCATGTTGAGAGAACCTATGACAACATTACGTTGGGTGATTTTGTGGTGTGATCTTGTGTTTATTTCACACATGGGAGTAGCCATGGTGATCATAATGTTGAGTAAATCCATGATTCTATCACATTGAGAGAATCCGTGATAAAGTTTTGGTTCCCTTCATAATGGATGTAGCCATTGTGACTATCATATTGATAGTCTCCATGACATCAGAATCTGGAAAATTATTTCCTTTGCTAAGATGGAGTGTTAATGTTTGTAGCTACAAGAGACACTTTTCTACCCTGCTATGATGATTGACTTCTCCATTTGTTTGTTTATTGGAATCTTTACCATAACCGTAGGTCATTATTGTGCCATGGGAATGTGAAGTTGGAATGGCTCGGTTAATTACTATTGTCATTCATGCCTTTTGGTAGTTTTCTCTCATATTTCTCCTTTATTCATTTTATGGCTTTCATCTCTTGGTTTCGTACATTGAAGACATGACATTTTTCATTGATCCATTTATTCATATTATGACTCCCATTTTTTTATGTCAGTGACTAAAGTCTGGAGAATATGTAATGGCTCTTGGTGACATGTGTCATCTTCTTTTATGTACTCCGGAGTTAATGATTGGTGGAATATTAATCTTGCTTCTCTATTTCTATGAATGGTTGAGGTTGATGTATAATTTTTTTCTAGAGAAAAGCCAAGTCGTCTATCATTGGTGATGGATGGTTATTATTCACATAGATAGTATCTTTGATGCAATTGTAGTATGTGTATCACGACATAAATATGTGTATTGACCATCATAGATGATGACAATCTTTCCATTTGCATTCACTTGATGTTTCTAGAGTTTTCTTGATTGTCATTTTGGTATCTTTGATATCATGCATTCTTGGCAGCTGATAATTCTTCTTCTGCGATGGGAGGCGTTCTATGTAATATGAGTGTGGGTATTTTTTTAAAAATCAAGTGATTGCTTTTGTGTAATTATCATGAGCATTCACCATATTTTTTGTCTTTATTATTTTTAAGTTTCTAAGATCATTGTGAGTATCTGTAGTGCATAGAATCCATTGCTATGACAAAGTAGCATATTCAAACTATATATATTACAAGTTTTTATGTTATTGTGCACATGTTACTATATATAGATCATTAATAGTGTGCAATCACAAAGGATAATTTAGCCTGTGAGCATTGTAACTTTCAGACTCTGTTAAATCTAATAAAGAAGTACTTTTTGGCATGGTTGGATTTTCCCTCAAGTAGGAGGGTTTTCCTAGGGTATCTCTGGTGTTCTTGTGTTTTATTTTATCTATTCTTAATTTCCATGTTTTTTTGGTTCGTAAAATTTAACATGAGGCATGTAATTTATAGCCAGATGAAGCATTAAATGTACATACCATAATTTTTTGAGATATTTATGATGGATAGAACAAAAGAAAACCAATGTGATTAAGATGGGTGGCTGAGAATGATGCTGATTGGCTAAGATAGCTATTTGGTAACGACATATTAGTTTGGATAGTGTTGGACAATAGTCTGTGCCGACTAGTTAGTAGGATATAATTAATTTATTTTAGCTTACCCCTAGATTATTTATACTAACTATTCTAAATATTCCCCCATAATCTAGAAAGGATGGGTCCTGACCTAGAGCCTATTTAGGTACCCATTTACCATTATTTATATATAATGGTTGGAATTCACTAGAATCCCCCTCTGAATGACAACCATGAGACAATCAAGTGACTTCTCGTAAGCCTAATAGATGTCTAAGAAATACAAATTTAGTTTTAGCTTAATTCCTTGGTAAATTTATTAGCAATCTAGTCCTTTGTCTTGCAATATTGAAGATGAATCATCTATTTCTAGATGCGATGCCTAATATAATGGTGATAGACCTCAATATATTTTGTGCAAGCATGACAAGTTGGACTCTCAGATAATGAGATGACACTTTGATTTTCACAGTGAAGTCTAGAAGGTCCTACCTAATGTTGCTGAAGTAGTGATAAAACAACTTGTAGCAAAGTTATTTCTTTAGTTTCTTCATTTTCTATGGTATATTAAACCTTTATAATAGATAGAGAAATAGTAGATTTCTTCTTACTACACCATTAAATAGGTTTTGAACCAAGATAAACAACATAATGTGTAGTTGATTTATGGTCATATGCACAGCCTAACCAATCTGAATTTTAATTCTCAATAAGTTGTAGATCTCCATGAGATGAACAATAAACACCCATTTTCAAAGTCCCTTGCACATATCTTAATATTATTTTTGCTGCTATCCAATGTGGAACCTTAGGAGAACTTAAAAATATTGAAATAACACTTACCACAAAAGAAATATCTAGTCGAGTGTGAGTCAAGTACATAAGACTTCCAATAAATTATTTATATAAAGTAGGATCAACATCTTCAACTTAACATTTGGTTTCCTTCCACTCAATGCTTCTTCGGGAGTAATGTGTTGTAAACATCTTGTGGGAGATCTATTTAAAACATGAGATGTAATATTGACTGCCTCAACTGATAGAAACAAGGGAAGACCCTTGGATGGTATAATACAATGTGTCATTTCCACTAAGGTCATATTCTTCCTTTTGATAATATAATTTTTTTGAGGAGTATATCTAATAGTCATTTCTCTCTTTATCCCATGATATTCACAAAAAGGATTTGAAATTTTTGTCCACATATTCTTCACCATTATTAATTCTTATTCACTTAATCTTATTCCAATTTTCTTTTTCTACAAGAGCTTTACAAATTTTAAATTTGTTAAATAATTCATCCTTTTGCTTGAGAAAGTAAATCCAAACTTTCCTTGAAAAATCATCAATGAATGTTAAAATGTACCTATCTCCTCCTTTTTATGTGAGATTCATAGCACCATACAAATCACTATGGACAAGTTCAAGACTTTTGCTTTCCCTCCATGTAGATCTTTCAAAAGTGTCTCTATGTTGTTTACCAACCATGTATCCTTCAAACACTATTGTGTTTACCTTTATCCAAGGTAGTCCATGAACCATATTCACGTTTGAAAATGCAAGCAAACTTTGATAGTTTAAGTGACCATATCTTTGAACCCATAGCTCACTTGTGGAGGATTTTGTAGTAATATAAGATTTCTTATTGACAGATGCTAAAAAATTGTATATATCATTATTCTCAACTCCCTTTGTAACTATTTTGTATCCATCATTAATATTCTTGACTAAAAACTTATCTAAATAAAACTCTACCTTATAACCATGTTGATTAATTTGACTCACTAAAAGAAGGTTTTTGGTTAACTTAGGTAAAAGATTCACATCAGTTATTTCCAATTATTTACCATCATTTCCTTTCATTGAAATTGTACGTATTCCTTAAATCTTATGTGAACTATCATCACCCAAAAAAAATTCTTGCACCTTTTGTTTTTTCTAATGAGCTAATTTGTTTTAATGTAATTCATATGTTGATTAGCTCCTTAATCAATTTAACATACATTACTTTAATTTCTTTGATTAGCTAAAGAGGCTATCATTATATAATGATCACCTTCTTGAACAAAAGTTGATTGCCTTCTTTTATTAAATCTCCTTTGCAATTTCTTATAACACCAATCACTTTTATGCCCTTCTTTTTTACAATTATAACATATGATAGCACTTTCTCTTCTAAAATTAATTTTGTAATTTCTCTATTTATTTTGTTTCCTTTGATAACTTTGTCTATTTAGATTATCTGTTGATTGATGCCACTATTTTTGTTTATTTCTATGTTGATTCTCTTGATTTTTTCTTTGATTTTGATTTGATTTACCTTGATTCTAACTCTTATATTTTCCTCTAGTTATAAATACTTGACTCTTGCTAGACCCACTTGTGAGCTTTTTGAGTCTTTCTTCTTCATTCAACAAAGCACCATACACTTTTTCTGGTTTGATATTCTCAACTATTTTCATTAGTTCCAATGTAAAAATGAAATCATTATACTCATTTAGAAGACTTTCAATTAAAAAATATATAATATCAGAGTCTTCATAGTCAAATTTGATCATTGCAAGTTGATTTTGTAAATTTTTCAATTTAGCAATATGATAATTCATGATATCTTACCCTTTCATTTTCAAATGAGTTAACTATCTCTAATGTCCATGAATTTAGTTTTCTAGTTCTTTCATACATTGTTTACAAAGTGTCCTATATTTCTTTTGTTATTTTTAAATTCTTAACATGGTGCCTAATTCCTAGACTAATTTGCCATAAAATTGTAGCTCATCCATTCATATCCATTTTATTCCATTTTTCATGTTGGTTTTGATCTGTAGGTTTTTCTTCTATTGCTACTTCCCATAAACCTTTCATTTGTAAAATCAATTCGATCTCACATTTTCTACTTGCATAGTTTGAACTGTCTAATTTTTCACTAACCACAATATTAGAGTTCACAAAAGTAGCCATATTAGAAACACAATGAAACTCCAAAACATAAAAGTACACAAACATTTAGCCTCCAGAAAATATCATGCCTAGATGTTGGCCTTCTTATGAGCCAAACAAACAAGGATTTCAAAAATCTTATGGCTTATAAATATTAAGAGAGTTTCATCAATCTCTTCAACTTGACAAGAAATTGCCACTTTCCACTTTTTCTCATTAATTATACTTAACCCCTTCATACTATAGAATCAATTTTTTTTTGAAATTCACTTACAAGAATAATGACTTCTAAATACACATGATCACCATATTACCAAACAACTCTAGAGCATAAAAAAAATTTCATCTTCCAAAGAGACTTTTAGTTCTCATTACAATCTGCAATCACACATAAGAAATCCCTCTTCAACTATTTGAAATAAAAAAAGACCATTAACAACTTCTAAATTACATTAGCATTCAATACTTGGCGGGGACATCCTCACCATCTTAAAAGTAACGTTGATGAAAAAATATGCACAATCAAATTCAGAAGCAACACTCAAATAATTATCAAGGATTGTGGAAATGTACTTACTATGATCTTACAAGTAACTATTTTTCAATATCACAATAAAATAGAGAAGATTAACAATATAAAAACAATAAAATTGATAAGGAAGCTAACCCTGCCTCCTCTAAGAATATCCCTTTTTCTAGGATGGTTGATATGCATGAGCAAAATGTCCAGCTTCTTTAGGAGGACATGGATAACAAGATTGAGCCCCCATTCGGGGTGCTTCAAACTGCTAAAGCTATATCTTTGTACTCATTTCGTCTGATGAAATGGGTTTTTAAGGAGATCAAAACTCTTCATCGCAATTACAAATCTCTGTCTACCTGTGTAGATCTTATTAACTCTGGGTCGACGGTTGTTGCTAGCAATCAGAGTGCAGATGATAGGAAATTACAAAATCTGTATGACCGTTTGGAATCTTTGGAGAATACAGTGAAAAAACACATGACGAACAATAATGTCTTCATGGGTACAACTATGGAGTGTTTCAACTCCATTAAAACTGAAATGGATTCCCCTATTGTGGTTGATGACAAAGAGGATATCGATGTTGAGGGCCCGGGAAAGCGCACACATTCTGCAAGGAAGAACATTCAAAACAGGATCTCAGAGCTGTCAGATTTCAATGTGGCCATCAAAAAGGTTGCTAAAGAAAAGAAGGTAGCGGAGGACACTCTACTATAGTTGACTTGATTCTGGTGTTCCCCTACTTTTTTTGGTACTACGTCTTTTGGTTTCTGGCTGCTGGAGTGATTCGCTAGTTTCTGGCTTTTTGTCCTTGTTTTTTGTTCCTGTCTGGCTCTGCGGACTGGTTCTCAGTCCACTTTTAGTTTAGTCTATTTTTAGTTGCCTATCTTTTTGGTTTTATTGTAAGGGGTTTTGGGTCCCCTTAAAACCTGTTTTTACCAACAATAAAAAATAATATAACAACAATATGCAATACTGCACCGCACGACACCAAGACCTTTTATCCTTCAATACATACCTTTTACAAATTCAAATGTGAGCTTTAGCAATAAGCAATCTATTTTCAGTATCTTCCTCCTCCAAAGAATCTTTTTTTCTTCAGCACCAACTCCAATAGCTCACCTACTTTGATACCATGAGAAAAAAGAATAGAAAGATACTTAAACACAACAAATACTATAAGGGATGTTACCAAATTGAAAGGATGTTATGAAATTGAATGCTGAAAATACCTCAGCTACATGCAATTTATAACCAGATGAAGCATTAAATGTACAGATCATAATTTGTTGAGATATTTATTCTGGATAGACCAAGGGAAGAATATACAGACCATAATTTGTTGAGGCAATTGATGCTGGATAGACCAAGAGCAGCCCAACGCGATTAAGATGGGCGACTGAGAATGACAGGTCAGTTTGGAGGGTGTTGGACAATAGTCTATGCCGACGAGGTGGTTGGCTATAATTAATTTATTTCAACATGATAAAGTTATGCCAACATACCACTTCTTTTGTTATAATGATAGGGGAGAGAGCCCAATATTTGTAGCGGGGTCCAATAGTTGATCACTCACTTGTGAATATATTATCCACTCTTACCACATATTTTCACTATATATTGTAATTAAATAATCTGCATGTAAATAAATAAAATTCTAAATGTTGATAAAAATGGACCAATACTTGAACAGACGAGAACCTATAAATGTTATATTAAAAACACATAAATAATCTAAAATAAATAACTTTTTGTCTCTAATAAAATATCATAGCTATCTATTATATGTGTGTCACTTAGAAAATAATATGCTCACTTAATAAAATAAGATGCTCACTTAAACAAGTATTGTTATCTTAGTGTACAAATAATATTCTTATGTGTACAACTATTGGGATACCAATGTATATGCATTAGAGTATTTCATATTAACAATTTTTCTTGTGAAAAATATAAAAGGTTAGCCCTCACAACTACAGGTCCCTCTCCCCTAAATGCCTTGTATTTTCCCATGAAATTTGTGAGATTGTCAAAAAGTTTAAGTGTTCAACTATTGGTCCCTTTATGTTGGATATAAGTTGTATATTCTATATTAATGTGTTATTTTTATAACAACAAATAATTTTTGTGTTGAAGTATTAGTCCTTTCATGTTGGATATAAAAGTTAGGTATAACAAATATTTATGATTACTAATAGGTATTTGGTCCATTTAAGTTGCATATATGTTATATTTTATATAGAAATACAATATTCTACTAATAACAAATGACATTTTTAAATTCAACTACTAGGGATTATTAGATTAAGTTTTGATCGAATCTTTAAAAAGTCATTTTTTGGACACGGTTTACTAGGCATGCTATTTTACCAAGTTGCATGATGGGTCACACCTTCAAACTTTAATTGTAGATAGTTAAGAGTCCATTTTAGATTTCTAAAAAAAAATGAAGGTCTTACGATATTCCATGCAACGGCTACATATTGACAAAGTTAGCGCTAACAACTACTGATCCCTCTCCCTTAATAGATGGAATAAATTGCAAAAGACTGTGTCCAAAAGAAAGCCAAAGGAGTAACAAGTTTCATTGCTATTAGTGGAACCCATTCGAAAAGAGAGTCATAGGCTATACAAGAGACTTTCTCGCCTTGAGCTCAAATTAAACACTTCCAAACATTTTCAACAGGTATTTTTCCGTATCTGATCTCTTCTTCCTGTCGAAATCAGGACTAAGCCCATCTGAAATTGTTTCAATCCTCATATTCTGCGAAGCTGAGTTGCCCATGCGCTCTCTTTTCACTTTGTTTATTATATAGGGTATTTGAAGTTTCAAACCTAGACGACGTGCTGGCTGTTTGCTTGTGGACTACATTTAGTGCTCTTGTAAATGTTCTCAAATTCATATTGATTTCAACCACTTATGTAAGAACTTGTCCATATTCAATCACAATTTGTGAATAAATCGAATATTTCAACATCTTATGATACAGTTCTGGATCGCCTCAAAAGATCAATTATAGATGGCTTTACGTATGTGCTTTCGTCATCTCATATTTTATTTTACCGCAATACAAATACAATGCATCCAACATCGATATTAAAATATTTCAAAACTCTCAACAGAAGGTAAACCTATCAGGTGGGCATGTTGTAAAATCGATCATAAATGACCAGTAGTTAGTTGTATCTATCATAAACCTATTTCACTCACCGACCGCTCTGACGTTTAGGTGTTGGGCTGCTAAAAAATTACGTCCATTCTTTGAACTCTGAACAGACATTTCAGTTGTATTTATAGGCCTTGCATCTGGCCTTTGGAGCACAGAGTTCTTAAGTTTTGTTCTGTGGGCGTTATCTTAAAGAAGTAGCCAAAGCATTTTCAGTGAAATGGGGAGCTTAGGAGAGTTAGAGAAGAGGGCTCATGTAGTGGTTTTCCCTTACCCAGCCCAGGGTCACATGAATCCATTAATGGAGTTTGCCAAGAGGCTTGTCTGCAAAAACCTCCATGTGACCTTTATCACTACTGAGAGAATTAGAGAGCGAATGGTAAAAGCTCAGGAGGGGACTGCTGCTCATGTGACCAGTGCTTTGCAGGATATCAGAATTGAAACAATTACAGATGGGCTCTTACCTGATTTGGATAAGACGAAAGATGCAGATATGATATTTGATTTGTTGAGAAAAGTGGGATGTCTTACATTTGAAGAGGTGATAGAGAGGCTCAATTCCCAAGGCGAGAGAGTCTCTTGTATTGTCTACGATTCTCTGCTGGAATGGGTTCCTCATGTTGCCAGCAAGCTTAATATTCCTTCGGCGTTTTTCTGCACGCAGTCATGTGCAGTCTATTCCATCTATTATCATTTTTACACAGGAATGGGTAAAGCTTATCTCAATGCAAATATTAGCAGATTATTTTGCATTTTGTTTAATATTTACAGTTTTTTGATTGGATTTTGCTAAATATTTATAGTTTTTTGTTTGGATTTTGTTAGGATACAATTATGCCCATAGATCATAGATAGATGTAAGCTTGTTGCGCTTTTACACCAACATTAACTTATTTCCATGGTTTGCACGTGTATATATGGTTAACTGAGAGCTGAAAATGATTTTGTTTGATAATGAAGAATTTGTAGGGGGCCCAGTTAGCTGGAAAAATGGAATGTTCTAACTAGATATGGATAGTATTTAAGTTCTTGTAAAATTTGCTTCTGCTATTTATTTGCATATCTTTCTCTTTTTTGTTAATGTTTGATATTGACATTCCATTTTTATATTCTTGGTGTTTAGTGAAAGGAAAAGATGAAACAGGGAATGTGAGAGATGTTATATCAATACCAGGGCTTCCACAATTACGCCAATCAGACTTGCCATCCTTTCTACAGCCTTCGAATACAAATGATCCAGTGTTGCGAATGGCGATGAACCAATTCAGTACCATTTCCCAGGCCACATGGATATTGGGAAACTCCTTCGATGATTTGGAAATGGCAGAGATACAGTCCATGGATTCACTCCTTCCAATAAGAACAGTAGGTCCTCTTGTTCCCTCAGCTTTCCTAGATGGAAACAATCCACAAGACCAAGACGTGGGCACACATCTTTGGAAAACCGCAAACTGTATAGACTGGCTCAATACAAAGGAAGCCAAAACTGTTGTATATGTTTCCTTTGGCAGTTTAGCTGTGCTTTCCAAAGAGCAGATCATAGAAATAGCCCTTGGGCTGAAGGCCAGTCAGCACTCTTTTTTGTGGGTGATTCGTCCTGGTGATAACAAAGAAGAAAGTAACAACACAGATGAGTTTCTAGAGGGTTTCCTTGAGGAAACTATAGATCAAGGGCTTGTTGTGTCATGGTGTCCACAGATAGCAGTTCTAAATCATCCTTCTGTGGGTATGTTTGTGACACACTGTGGATGGAATTCTACATTAGAGAGCCTAAGCTCAGGGTTGCCTGTCCTAACTATTCCTCAGTGGAGTGATCAATCAACTAATTGTATGTATATTGAAGAGGTGTGGAAGACTGGGATAAGATTGAATAGATTAGGAGATGGGCTGGTTGGGAGGGATGTGGTGGAGAAATCCATTAAGAGAGTTATGGAAAGTGATGAAGGTTTGGAGTTGAGGAAGACTGCTTTGCGGTGGAAGACATTAGCACAGAAAGCAATGATGAGAGGCGGGTCTTCTGATAAGAATATCGATTGGTTTATTCATGAAGTCATTGCTAGCACAACACTGACTTGACACATAAGTATTCTTTGGAACTTTAAAAAAATTCTCTTGAAAGAGAATTCCAACAAACTATGGAATGTATAATGGTTTGTCATGTTCATATATTGATATATTATGTGCTTGTGATTGTTGCATTCTACACATTCAATTGCAATTAACTAGTAGTACTAGGTATATACCAAACGGAGTAGCAGACACCATTCTCACTATCCTATATCCAATCATTGCACACACCATGGCCATATATTATTACTTTCCTTTCATGAAAATTTCCAGATAATGTGAGTACCTTGCGCATACCTAGAGAAAAATAGTTTTAAACATTAAAAAATAACCCAGCGCTTCAAGTCAAGAAGGATTTATGTAAAATCGAACGGAAATAGTTGAACTCAAATTTGAGGTGAGTTCTTGATAGGAACATCCCATATCTTAAAACAGTTTTTTATCGATTAAAAATATGTTATGTTTGTTTATTAGTCCCTGCCTTATAAGGAGAAGCTTAATGTTTTTAATCTCATTATTTTAAATTAATCTCTGTTAGGAAACTGTTCCAAAACTTCAATCTGATGGTCGCTCATGATTTATTTATTAAAAATGTTTATGCTATGGTCTACAGTTGTTTCTTAATTAAAATTGACTTTCCACATATTTTTTTGTATTTTCTCAAGATTATGTTTCTTCGCTGATTTCTTGACAAATACATTACACATGGAGTGTAGTAGAGGTGGGGAACATGACATGTTTGTAAGACTTCAAAGCTTCGACTGCAGGCATTATATGAATCCACATTTTGCATATATGCATATTAGGGTCACCTACATAATTCCTTCCCTCATAGAAATGCATTATCGATTCTTTTTAATTCATATCTATAAGGCCGACTAACATCATAATTAGTAGAGCTCTCCCCTTGGGCAGTTAGACCAACCACGTAGCCGAAGCCATTGGGGCCTTTCATGGTATTAAGCTGGCTTACCAGGTGAACTACAAAAAGATATGGGTTGAAGGTGATTCTAAGAATATTACAAATTGCCTTAATGGTAAGCACATACCTTCTTGGACCATTGGGAATTGGATCAAAATATCAAAAGATATTATCTCCTTATTTGAAGATTGCTTCATATCCTATAATTTTTATGAGGCAAATCACGTTGCTACCTAGGATAGAGTCAACTAATATCAACAAGATTTCATAGATATGGATTTAATAGAGTTGTGGTTTGGTATATATTTTTCCATCTAGCACCTTATACATCTACTTATTGTATGTACCCATCATATTAATATTTTGGTGATTAGAAAGCCGCTATAAAAATAATACTACTAAGGATTTTCTCAAGAGTTATTCATTTTTTCCTTGGTACTAGTTATTTTTCTTATTTAGGGTAGTACCTATACTAGGTTTAAAAATATCATATAAGAGTTATTTTTCTAGAAAAAAATAGATTTCCCATATAAATTCCTATTTCAGAAGTGATAGATGATTAATATGTTCTTACGATCCTTTTTTTCAAAAAAGGATTAATTGTTCTATATGTATACTTGACGGTATATGAAATCGAAAAACATATATAGAAGTTATGTGGAATATTTCCATGCTCCAGATCCATAAATCATTCGATGATCCATCACAACACGCTACGCCATTAAGTCAACCAAGATCAATAATAAAACAACATAGCTTATGTGGAATCAGATGCATTGGTGGTGTTGGCACTCTCAAATTTTGGAGAAATTTGGAGTGACCAAATTGAAAATTTCTCAAAGGCAAAGTTACTCTCCCAAATTTTTTTGAAAGGGTCCTACTTTGGATGCAGGTAAAAAGAGACCCGAAGATTTTCATGACAAACCACTTTGGGAATGTGTTCCTCACATATCATGGAGTATTTATAGTAGGTTTAAACATTTGGAAATCAGATTGGATATGTTTTGGAGGTAGCTATTTGGAGGTGATAACCTAAATATGCATTTTGCACATTTCCAGATTTTACTAAGTGTCAGACTTTGGAGGTCTGTATCTTTGGCTGGATTGAGAATCGTGGTAGAAGGACTATTCCGAGCCTTTGTAGACATGAAAGTGAGTCAGCATGTCCATCTGCAGATCCTAATAAATTCATGTGATAAGTTTTCTAGAGCCATTTGGTTTGCACTTTATTTTGATTCTGTGAATGTGAAATGCAGAATTACAAAGTACCCTACTTTGGGGTCCCACAGTTTGCACTTGATTGAATGACTTGAGAAATTAAGTGTTCCTCTATATTGTAAACATGAAAATGTTCCTTCTTGAATATTTTTAGACCTTGGAAAAATCATCTGGTCATTTTGCTTAGCCAATTTCAAATCAAGTTTGTATAGTTTTATTGTGTTTGAGTTAAGAAAGTTATTAGGAGGTTGACTTTGAGAAGCAATGTTCGTTGGCTAGTTGACCGTCAAAACAAGAAAATGGAAGGCTTGTATTCTCTATGTGAAAATGAATCCATTTCTAGGTCTTCAGACCATGAGGAGTTCATTTGAGTGGTTTGTGAAGTCAGATCCAATCAAGACTTCAATTTTTTAGTGGGTGCCGCAATAAAGTTTTCCACGAGGCTGACTTTGCAGGCTAACATTATGGTGCCATATGAACATCAGAATAAGTGAGTTGATGCCTTATACTCCTTGTATCTAAATGTTTTACCAGGATCAAGGATGGAGTCTCAATAGATAATTTGATATTTTTCAAGGTTAAGATCCGATTGCAATTTTTGTTAGTTTTTAATATGCACTGAGATAAGTTTTCCAGGGAGCTGAATTTACATATTAATATCTTGATGCCGCTTCATGGTCATGATGAGTAAGTTGGTTATATAATTTCTATGCATGAAGGTGTACTATCTTGGAAAGTTTCAAGGATCCAACAATTGGTGTGATATCTTTCATGAGATGATTCTGGAGACAGTTTATTATGTTCTTGCATCTGTATCCTTGAAATGTCTCCAAGTGGCTATGTTTGGTAAGAAATATTTCACGTTCAGGTTGGATTCAGTTGAAACCCTTTTGCGTGCATACTCATTATATATGGATGAATAAATGTACCTAGTGGCAAAATCTCAAAATGAATTTTAATATCTTATCAAGGTGCATTTTGGGAGTGTTTTTTAGAGTTGTGTTGGCCTGTGCATTTGCAAAATGTTTGAAGGGGCTATCTTTGACATTTTGTGGGTGATACCACAATAGTGGGTTACAATTTTTTTCCTAAACGAACATTGAAGTCTACATTTTGAGAAAAACTTTCACATTTGGATGCATATTGTCGTTAAATAGTTTGAAATCAGAAGATGAAGTAAACTAGAGTCTTTTAGGATTTTCTGTCTAGATTCTAAATTTATTTTTTTAATTTTTTTTAAATTTATTTTAATGGTTTTTTTTTCTCCCACTAAAACTGCTATGTTTCTGAAAACGTCATTTTCAAAAAGGTACAATGACTTCATACAACATAACTTTTTTTCTAAAATAGATACCAATGCACTTTTTTTGAATTTGGTTTTGTAACATCCATACGGAGGGCATGCAATTTGTTTGATGACATTATCATGATTATTGTATATTTTATGAACATTTGAAGTAGATTCAACCGTAATATTGACATACCTTGACTATGTAGCTGATAACTTGTTGTGTATTTATCAAAATTCAAATTATTTTATTTTGATAGAAAGAAGACTCAAAGCCAGAGGTCACTGTTATTTTTCAAAAAAAAAATCTATTTTCTACTATTTTGCATTGAACGTCAAACCTGGAAGTTTATATTTGATAAAAATCCTACATCTGATGCACGTCAAAATATATAGACCTAATTAATTCAAAAAATTTCAAATCTATATTCATTAGAAATCTCGTTCAGAGAACTTGTGCGATGCAAAAGGAGGTGTCCCTATTCTTCCATTTGAGCCCCACGCTTAAGCCCCGAAGCCATGAAAGCTGCATATTATTTTTAGCCTTTACAGATGGCCTCAATTTTGAGGGTTTTGATAGAAAGTAGTTTCGATCAAAACTAATTAGTTTAGATCGAAACTACTTTCTATCAAAAATACTTTCTTAGTTTAACATGCATATGGGTAAAAACCATAGAAAAATTTTGACTAGTTAGTTTCAATCGAAACTAAGCAAAAAGGGTAGTTTCGATCGAAACTAAGAATGTTTCAATCAAAACAATCAGGTACTTTCTATCGAAAGTACTTGACTAAATCATCTCCCTCGTGGATTCGTGAGGAATTCCTTCCTCCAAAAAAGTGTAACCCACTATTTTGGGAGCACCCTTGTCTTTCCCAATCATGAAGGTATCATGGAAATCCATTAGGTGTATGTACTTATAGGTTGGAAATGAGCTTGTGTTTCGAACATCAATGCTCCAGGAAGTTTTTGATTAATATTCAAACTGGTGATGTTCAAATCAGGAGTTCATGGACCCAACTTATATTATTGAAGTTCAATGCTTACTCAATATACACAAAGCATGGGGGCTTGAAATGGAGGGTGTAAATATTTTTTTAAGGGAGCATTGATAAGGTCCTTGGACTATGTTGGTTATATTTTTGATTTTGAATCTTGCTAGTAAATTTTTGGTTCCCAGTGGTTATTTTTGCCTGAAAATGACAAAATCTTGTCCAAAGTTGTCCAAATTCCCTATAAATTGTCATGTCCAAGATTTCAAATGGTGAAAATTGTGAAAAAACCTATATCTTAGGTCAATCTTCATGTGTATTTAAGAAAAACCCTAAGTGTTCTTGGCTCATTCTAATTTCAAGTTACTTTATTGATTCACTCAAGTCATCATAACCCATGTGCTCTTTTTAACGGGGTGTAATACCCCTCTAACCCAAATACAATTTTTTTGAATGAAGTAAGATATTTAGATGTTTCCTTATAGATTAATACTAAGTTGTTTATAATAATTTTTTCAGGTTGTACCTGAGGATTCTAATATCAGACATATTGACTGAAGGTATCATTTATGTATGGAAACCCTTGGGTGAAGGACTTACGTCCCCAAGATTTAATCATAGGTTATAATTCACATTTGCATCTTGGAAGAAGAATTTTTATCCCTATTATGGTAAGAAGCTATGTTATTTATGCATGCTATATTAATTTGCATAGTAAAGGAGTTAAGCTAACAATCAAGAAAGTCTAGGGAAGAGTATGTACGATAATGGGCTATCTATCTAACGATGAAAGTTTTTGATTAGAAAAGCAGCAAGAGGGTGCTAGCCCATGGAACAAAGGACTAGTAGCACATTAATAGCACATTAATAGAACTAGTCTGAGAGCAGATGATCAACAGAAAAATATTGACCAACCTGCCTCTATCAAAGATAAACCTAAAGAACATCTTGGGATAAGCCCCCACAAAAGCTGCAAGCTTTAACCAAAAACAAGAACAAAGGACCAGAGCGAGCCCTTTAAAACTGTCAGCAATCACCTGATCACAAGAAGAAAGAAAACTAAAAGAGAGGGACACCTTCATCACCATAAAACCAAAGAAGCAAGCACAGGCCACAAATAGCCTGTCCATCTAACTC
>MU224951.1:13820560-13831123 GCA_018584345.1 Thuja plicata | reverse complement strand
TTTTTAAGTAAGGAATTAACTATTATGTGAAATTATAACTAGATCTATAATTATTCCTTTAAAGGAGGAAAGTAACTAATCTTTATCTAAGGTGAAAGAAAGAATAAAATAAAAGAATTTACTTAAAAGACGAAATTAAAACAAAGGTGGTAAATTAATCAAAGTATTCTCGGGAAACTATTTTAGTCCAAACAAATAAACAAAAGATAGTTGTGGATGGTTGCATCGGTTGAAACTTCCCGTGCAACCAATCCTACAACATATTTATGTAAGGATACTTGTAGAGTAAAGGGAGAGGAAGAAGATAATAAAGTGACATACAACCAAAGAATATTGAGAAAGTTGGTGGTGGCATTCGGAGGAAAACTCTATGATTTAATAAATTGAAGAAGTTGGATTTGGCTGGAGTGGGCTAAGAACTTCTTCAAAGGTTTCTCCACAGGATTCCAGGTAGACTCTACCCAGAAAGAGAATCCTTTTCATATGAAAGTTGTGTGTGATGTGTGTGTTTTATTATCTTCTAGTGTTATATTAGATCAGAGGAAATATTTAATGGTTGTAATGCTATGTTGCTTTCTCGTATTATTGAAAAGTTGATGACTATCTTCATGATAGGTAATGATAGTATGTGCTCATGTCATATTTCCTCCTTTATAAGTTGTCTCCATCCTTTGATGCTTGTGAGTTGCAGTACTCTCTCTCACTCCCTTGTTAGAATAGTATGTTTTGAGATTATCCTTCTTTACCTTGTATCTAGTGGCGGGAATATAAAAAAAATACCTTGAAGGTAGGATGGGTTTGAGGGATGTTTTGGAAGGAGAATAGAGGGATCTTAACTTGGTATCTTTCTAATTCTGCTTTCCAGACCGCCATCTTACACAGTTTTACCTGGAAGGCTAATCTGCCAGTTGCTGCCTCTAAGATGCACAAACTTTTACCACCTCCACAGTTCTGGACTCCACCTACGCAGCTTGCGTGACCACCTGCATAGCTTAGGGTTCCCACCTGTGAAACTTCATGACCACTTGTGCAGCTTGGGCTACCACCTGCACAGGACTCTTCCAGATTGGGTTTTAGGGTTTCCAGAAGGGCTCAGGGTGTCGTGTTGACCCAGGGTTGACCCTAGGGGGTGTGTAAACTTGTAGGACACTTATTTTTCATATGTTTTTATGTTTAGGATCCTTTGGAACCCTCTCAAGAGTTTGGGATAATTTTGGGAACCCTGATTAGGGTTAGGGTGGTCTGAGTTCGATCTCAGCCTTAGGGCGGAACATAAAATGTAACATTTAAGAATAAGCTACATAATTTTAATTACTTATACTTTAAGTTAAATTTTATTTAATACCTTCCAAGATGTTTGAGATTTGTTTCAGCTTCCTCGAAGTTCAAATAAAGATTCTAGATTTTGAAGGTTTTAAGAAATTTCAGACTTAGCCAATTTCAGGAATCTGCAATATGATCTTGTTATGATGTTTTTGGTTTGAGTTGGTACCAAAAGGAATTGGTTATATGTTTTTTGCATAATACTTGATGATTGGTGCATTTTTATGTCTTCTTATGTGTTATCTACTATCTTGAATGTCAAATTAGGGTTTAGGACTTTCTAGTTGATTAGGGTCAGTCAGTGATTTCCTAAACCCAATCCTAGGTTACTATGATGTTATAATTTATGTTTTTATCTGTTTCATGATGTTATTATGTTTTTTAGAGTCCCTTATGATGCATTTTATGCAATGTGGTTGTGTTTTAACTATTTGTGTACTCGATTGCGGTTTAGGGTTGTCCAAAGGATTCAGGACAACTAGTGCTTTCCTAAACTAAACTGTTTGATGTTGTGACATTGTTATGTCTTCTTATGGGTTATTATGTGGGCCTATTATGCCCTTTTTATGTTTTCTAAATGTAGGTAACCTAAGAAAACTAGGTGAGAGGCTCACAGTGGGTGGCTAGGGCCCTAAGTGGCTAGTACCAGTGTAGCCCACTGTGGAGTTGTTTAATCCAATGATAACAATAATAATTTATGGGAAGGGAACTACACATTAATTAAGATAAGCCTCTCCCATGTTGGTAGTGCTAGTAATGGCTATGGATGGGAGTTGGAGAAGGTGCTATTGCAATAGCACAATCGGACAATCTCGTCCCTATGATAGATGTTCGGTTCCGCATGTGCCTACTTGGGGGCTAGGGCCCAGAGTGGTTGACTAGGGTAACCCAAGGGGTGAGGGCTATGTGATGACACTCACCTAGCATGTCTTAGAGTTCCTACCAATGTGCTTTATGTCTTTGTGAAATTCTTGTGTTTTCTATTGTGTTATGTTTTGGGAAGGGCTACCATCACCTTAGGGGCATCCTAGTTGTTACCTTCTTGCGTGGACCATTGTCTCTGTCTCCTAGCACAGGGGAGTGGACTCTTTTTGGATCCACATATTTGGGTGGTTAATCTTTATTATATCGAGGTTCTGTTTGTGGTTTGATGGATGTTCTTGGCTCCTGTTCCTTCTAGATTTCCCATTTTGAAGACTTCTTATTGTATATGTAATGATGTGCTTATGCATGTGCATTCTTGTAAAACAAATCTCTTGTAAATCATTGTACCTGATGATATGATGTATATCAATGTAATTCAAAGTAATGTATAAGGGAATGGGTAGATCTAGGAAAAAGGAAAGGGAAAATATTATATGTTATCATTATGAAAAGATAATTGTTTAGGATATTTATTCACGTATCTTTTATTACTTTTGGTATCCAAGAAATGATCTTAGACATAGTGTGAAATAATTTATTTATGAATGAATGTGCTACCTCTTGATGTATGGTTATGGGAAACTATTATGAGTTAATGAATCTATGAATAAATAGCTATAGAATTCAATATTGGATTATGGTTACTATGTTTCACAAATGCGTATGAAATGATAAAGTATATAGAGCATTGCATATCCATCGAATGTTTATCTTTCACCCGAATGCTTAATGAATAGTGTTAATAATGACATAAGTTTAGTAAAGGATAACTCGCATGGATGCATGTTAAAATATTAAGATTGATGGTAAGATTATACATGTAACTTAATGTTCAGAGTAAAGGAATCAATTGCAAACTTATATTAATCAATCATTGCCTTAATGGGTAAATGAATAGGTTAGATTATGTTTCTATAATAGTGGTGTTACGGAACCCGAGAGGACTTAGATTAGTTATAATATTTCATTTAAAAAAATATATATTCACATCTCTTAGTAGTTAGTTGGGTTGTCCTCCTGGGTTCCCTGGTGGAGCATGACACGGGGCCACACTTAATTTGTCCTAAGTCTTTAGCACTTTAATAATCCCTAAGTCTGAAAGCCCACAAAACCTTTATTTAAGATCATGTGTCGTATACTTTTGTTTTGATGCAATGGTTCACTTAATTACTTAATGATAAAGTGATCAAGTTCTAACATATAAGTCATTAAGCGGTGACGCCATGTGTCTTAGCGGGCCTGATATTTGTGAATAGATGGTTGTTAAACTACAGTCAAATTTCCTTTTGATCCAATAGTTGACTTAATCACTTCATCAAAAGATGCACAAGATCTATCATTCAAGCCATTAATCCATGCTTCCGTGTGTCTTGGAGATGATGTGGGTTCCACTAACATAAAGGTGATCACAGATTACAGTGTTGACAGTTCTAAAAAGATCCAATAGATGAATTGATAGCTTAAAGATAAAGTGATCGAGATCTAACAGGTAATCAATCAAGTTGTGCTGCAATGTGTCCCTGTGGGTCCATCTGAAGTTGTAAGAAAGGAGTTAAAGGTTGATCTGACAGTTTACTTAAACACTTAATGATAAAGTGATCGAGATCTACAGTATAAGTGATTAAGTCATGTTGACACATGGCAGTTGGCTGGCCTAGTATAGAGAAAGAATAAGATATAGAGGATGCAGTTTGAAAAGGATCCAAAGGATCACTTAATGAATTAAGGTAAAGATATGAAAGATCTAGTGTATAAGCCATTAAGTTGTGTTGACGCGTGGCCAAGATGATAAGTTGTATCTATGGTTAGTAAAGTCTGGGGTAAAGTAACTGGTGGTCAGGTTAGAAAAAATCAAACGACTAACTTAAAGGCTTATGGTAGATATGCACAAGATCTAATGCTTAAGAGATCAAGTCGTACGTGTCCAAGATGAATAGTGGTTTTCATAAAGTGATGAGAGCCACACAATAGATGGGATGTTGATAAGATCTACAGTTCAAATTTAAAATTTTAAGGCTGGTTTCATTGAACCATTGAGCCATGAATGTTCAAACAAGATGAATTGATTATAGAGCGTGTGACCACCTGAGATAAAATTAAATGCGAGAGATTGATTTATTTGAGGATATAATTAATTACTTGAGTTTGAAGTTGCCATATCAATTGAAGTGATTGAAGTGAAACTGAAGGTTGCAGTAATCTTGTGCTCTGTGTTACAAATTGAAGAACATGTAAGTTTTATGTTATCATACTTCTGAAACATTAAAATTCATACTTGCAGTAGTGTTTCAAGTTCTGAAGAATAAACATAGTGTTGATAAAGTCTGATACTGCTACTATAAGAAACCCTAAATTCACAGATGGCCCCTAGGATTAAGTTTTCTTGTAAAATTGATTACAAAGAAAGGAATGTGTGGGATGATCTTTTACAACAGTTGAATGGATCCACCAATGAATCTACTCAAATCAAATGAAAGGTGCATGTAAGTCCTCTTTTTAGAGTCGGGGAGGCTTTATATGATCTGGGTAGATGAGATAAGGATGCCAAGGTTAGTGTAAGTGGTCTTAGTTTGTTTAGAATTAATTTCAGCCAAAGGAATGCTCCTATCCCCAACTGTAACATATGAGATCTGGATGTAGGAAAATTGATAGTTCCTGGAGTGTTTATGGACACAGATTTGTTGATCACAATTGCCAAAACTTACGATAAGTTGTCTATGGTTTTGAGAGATACAGATGGGAACATCTTATTGAATTTCATAGCTGATGAGATAAGAGAAGTTTTCAAGTTGAGTGACCTTTATGTTCATATGGATGATATAGATTTTGAGCATTTCAAAGAAATGTACAAGAATCAAAGGGAGTACTTCAGAATTGGGCCTTTGAAAGAGTGTTTCAAAAAGATAGGGGGTTTAATTTTAGCAGGACCTAACACACTAGAGCTCCTCAAATTAGATTATTTTAGTGGCAAGGCTAGAGGGATGTATAGTGCCATGTGTCATGTTCTGGGAGAAGATGAG
Source organism: Thuja plicata (assembly GCA_018584345.1). Taxonomy (NCBI): domain Eukaryota; kingdom Viridiplantae; phylum Streptophyta; class Pinopsida; order Cupressales; family Cupressaceae; genus Thuja; species Thuja plicata. The sequence goes on along the minus strand of MU224951.1, from coordinate 13,825,856 downwards.
GAGACAACAATGGCCATTCACTTTATGCTTATGATGGTTCAGATTTTGCATCCACATTTGTTTGTTGTCTTTGACTTTTCTAATTACATTGCTGATCTAATGCATCAAGGTCTAGTAGGCATAAAAAATTATAAGATAGTCAAGCCATTTGGATGGTAGTCTATGATGATGCACACGATCTTGTATAATAATGCTGACTATTTTGAGCAAGAAATGGATCTTATCACGTTTCAAGATGATGAAGAGTTTCTAGTCCAGTTATGGAGTACATATTTCTATTGGGATAGGAAAGAAGCTAGTTTTATCAATTATGATAAATGTTTTTCCTCTAGGCTCAGAGAGCTATTATGCACAGATCACCCAAGAATTCACATAGATGTGTTAAGATTTATGAGACCAATGGAGTATGTTAAAGAGTTTTAGATTGTTCACAATTGGGGTGACTTCATTCTATACCATGTTTCAAAATTTTTTAGGGTCTATGGTTTTAGAGGAACTCCCAATGTCCTCCCTTATAGGGTTCCACTCAAGATAGGCATGGAAGAAATCCTTAGAAAATTCGGTGGGTTAAAAGAAGCATTGACTGGAAAAATGAAAGGAAACAGCTTCCCAACCATTACAAAGGCACACCAGTTCATTATCACTAAAGGAGGATGGATCCAGTTTCACAAATACTTGGAGCCTTATCAGTTGGCAACATCAGTGGAAAGATGTGCAGATAATGAGGGATTCATTAAATTGATATGTTCAGAAAAAGAACTAAGTGTTTATCTCTAGAACATTAGTTCAATTTTCCTGAGGATATAATTAGAAATGAATTTGACTTGATGGAGCAAGAAATCAAGAAGGAAAAATGGTTAGTATAGAAGAAATCATTGGATTTTGTCTACCATATTGATAAATCATATGATCCTTTGAAAGAATTTATGCCCTCAGCAAAGAAGGTGGAATCATTGATGAGTATCATGTTTGAAGACATTATGCAAGCCTTAGACCAGAAGAAGAAGAAGAAGGTAATGGAAACAGAGCCAGAAAAGGCTAAGGCTATTTTGAGTAGAGCTACACAGGGAAGGGTTGTTCCAATAGGGAAATATGTGGTGTACCAAGAGAGGGGATATAGCACAATCCTACCAAGAGTTGAAAAGAACTCTAATCCAAAAGGGAAAAGAACATTAGACTCCAATACCCAATCATTTCCATCTCCAAAAAGGTGAAGGGTGGAAGGAAAAGATCAACAACAAAATGGTATTTATTCCCCTTCCCAAACTCCCCTGCACATGGATGAACAGGCCATTGCTGAGAAATTAGTGCAAATGGGAAATACAGGACATGTTTTTGTGACAACCCAGGAATTGTAAGCAGCGCCAGAGGCACCCAAACATGTTGAAACAGACTTAACAGTAGATGAGTTTTGTAGGAAGTAATTGGATCCTATCACTAAGCAAGCTAGTGATGAATTCTTATCAGATGACCAATTTGTTAAAGAAAGGGCTTTTATTCAATTCCTTTGGAGAATTCACCTTTATGAATTTAGAGAGAAATGTCAGAAGTTGCAGAATGATCAACCTAATAGAGGTAAAGATGACATTGAAAAGGAAATAAAGCAGGAGATGGTAGCTAAGTTTGACAAAATTACTCCTGAAGAAGGAATAGAATTGGTAAAGAAAGAAGGAGTTCTCATTCTTCCACAGTGGGATCTTGTTAATGCTATTGTCTTTAACACTATTAGAAAAGGGACCAAACCAATGCACAGTAGTGGAGTGCCTACTGGTGTCAAATTTAGTGAAGACCATAAAACACTGGTAATGTGGTCTATAAAGAAGAAAGACAATAAGAGAACTGGGGAAGATGACCAAGTTGAACAGTCAGGCAACTTGTTAGTAAAGATAGTGGTAGACACTTCAGGAGTAGACGCAGGTGGCCTTACATTAGAATATACTAAATTCAGTATGAAAGTTGGCCAGAGGAAAGATGAAGATATTAAAATTTTAAGGATAGAGGTTGAAGTGATCATGAAATCATATAATGATGAAAGGGTAAAGTCCATTGAAAAATATAAGAAAATTGATATCTTAGAGGGAAATCAAATATCTCAATCTTCTCCTCAAAGGATGATAACACAAGATCCACATCATCCTGGTACATCTAGCCCAATTGTAACTTTCCCTCCTTCCCCTATGCCATCAAGTCCTATTACACAAGTAGACTTGGAATTAGAAAAAGAAAAATTAATTGCTGAAAGGACCAAGTTAGAAGAATCGAGGAAAAAATGGGTTGAAGAGTCTGTAGCATTAAAATAAGTAGAGGCATGAGTACAAAAAGTTATTCTGATAAAATACATGCCACTCTCATGTAGTATACTAAGGAATTAAGTCCTTCTACCATTTATTCGCTAAGAAATAAAGTTATTAGCATAATAAATGAGTATGATTCAAACAAGGACAAGTGGGGCATGATCATGGATAGATGGAAAGGAAAGAAGGCTGAATTTAATTTTTTCTATTCCACATCCAAAGAAGAAAACAATATTGATATTGTTTTAACCAACACTTATAAATGCCTCAAATTACTAATGGACATGGACATAAAGAGAAGATCATCATTAGGAAGGTAGAAAATTTGAGGAAAGAATATTCAAAGGATCAATATGAGATGTTTCCTAACCTTTTCAAGAAGAGTGGTGAAATAAGAGTGAAGCATTGTGGCTAAGACAAATGAATGAGGCATTGGTAACTAGGACTAAAAGTATCATTACTTTGGAAAGTACACTTTTGTTTGTCCAGACTGTGGAAATCATCGGCAAAGCTAGGTCATTTTTTGAATTTTGGAAAGAGAAAATTCAGAAGGCAAGTGTCAGTTGGCATGAGATTAACAACAGAAAAGATGAGGTAATTGGTTTCTCTTGGCCAAGTGATCAAGTGTATACCTCCTAGAAGGACGAATATAATGCAGTTGATCATGGAGAAGATGATAATGTGTAACATGCAACAAATGACAATGCTTCCCAATAGTTTGAATGAGACAGGCAAAGGAAAAAGATTCTACATCAACAAGATCAAGGACAAAAAATTCCAGATGGTTATTTCCAACAAGTTTAAAGCAAGTACAATAACCAGGTGGTCAAAGGACATGCTAATTTGAATATCTTGCAACAAAAGTTGTTATCATTCCACTTTTTATTTTATCCTATATATGGGTCGTAGGTTTTCTCTTTTAGCTTAGTCAACCAAATCTTGTTGCATCCTTGATTTTTAAGGATTCCAAGATGAATAGGGAAAACTATATATTGAAAGTTATAAGACTTTGTAAAGGATGATGAATTTAAAACTGCAAAGCAGACTTGATAATTTGTTTAGATTTTTTTCAAGATTTGGTCTATCTAAATGTATTGAAGAAGAAAGATATTAATAAAATATAGTGGAATCTCCTGTTTCAGATCTATGGTGCCTTTTTGTACTTTTGCTTATGCTCTTGTATGTTTCATTTTTAAGGCATTTTAAACATACTGGTTATAAGGTAATTGTGCAATTACTTGTGAGTTTCCTTCGAGGAGGGAGTCAGTCTTGTGAATAATTCTAGAAGGCTAGATATTAGTATGAAAATTTGATATATGGATGTGAGAATGATAGGATAGTTTGTAAGGTACTCTATCATATCATTCTCTATCTTTGACTAGGACTAGACACTAGTCTAAGTTCTGATAAGTAGTTCTCATCATCAATCATAAATAAAATTGATCTTTACATTTCTGTTACTGAGAATATTCATGTTTGATTGTATTCAAAAGGTACAATTCATTTTACTAATTCCTTGAAGAGTGAATCATTAGGTTATCCTTCCTAAGTCCAAGAAATTTAAAAACAAGAATGATGAAAATCATTGTTTCACTGTTGTCTTCTATTATCATGAATATGTTTTAGCTTTTTATGTACTGTATCAAGTTGATTATGTCCATCTGTAATGTGTTTCATCAGTTGGTGCAATAGTTGATAATTGGAGAATCAGTATAAACCCCAATCCAATGATAAGTTTATTGTTAGTCAGTAACTTGTATAAGGTGCACCCACCTGGGTTTGTGGAGCCCAAAGTGTAGAAGGATTATATCCTTGTTAATTAACCTTTTCCCTCTATGAACCTGGAATTGGGAATGTGAGAGTCAAGCTTGAATAACTATATTGTGATTCAACAAGAAAACTTGCCAACAGACTGATTTGAAAAATCCTCAATAGATATGTCATTTCATGGCTACAATGTATGCAGAGTGCACAAATCAATATGTTAAAAGTTATGTTGAAACTATGAACAAATGCATTGGTGGGTATAAATCCATACTCCAAAATCTTTACTCATAGTCCTCCCTACCTGTGCTCATTTTTATGGTGACCTTTCTAGAGTATCTAAAGTTCTCATCTTCGTTGGAGGTAAAATTAGAGTTCAACACATTGAGTAAAGTTTTGGCGCAGCTCTTTGGAAGATATTTTGAGGAAGATTGTGTGAATTTATTAGAGTAATACAAATGTTCTCCCAATGCCCTTCCATTTTTAGAGTAATACCATATATTGATAAGAAGGTGTGCTTCACCTTGGCTCTTACCAATGTAATATTAAAGAGTTCTGACCCATGCCATGTTCATGAGAGTTGATCGGCCGGCTTTGGGAGTGATTGAGTCTGATTCATCATCATCAAGATTATTTTCCATAAAAGGAACCATGGAGAGTGAAATTGGTATTTTATGGTCAAAGCTAGTTAAATCAAGCTTATCAGAACTTCCCTGAAATAGTTCAGAGTATACAAGAAACTCTTTCACTACAACATTTGGGGTCAAATTTTGATGTCGATTTGCGATGGCACTACCATTTGTGTGTATTTTTTTTTTCAAGTGCCCCCAATGTTGTTATTGTTATACACTGAATTTGCGCCTCTGATCTCAAGCTCTCTTGGTCTTGATAATCCAGTATAACATGGGAATCATCTCAAGGTTGTGGGACCTTATGCTAACCGAGATGAGACCTCCAGGTTCTAGGCTGGTTCCTCCTGGATAATCACCTTAATTTGCTTCTTGAACAGGAAAATAAATCTTTTGAGGGAAAGGGATAGAAGGAGTGCTTGAAAGGGAAATGACTGAAAGAAAACTACCTACTAGGTGATACATCAAAATTAGGGTTTGGGTCTCAGTATAGAGGAATGAAACCAATGGAAAAACCAGGTCTAATAAGTCACAAATCACTAGATAGGCTTGCATAAGTATTTCATAGGAGGGTTTTGAACAACAGACTCAACCTATGACCTGCAAACA